>JAVJIF010012962.1:0-93181 GCA_038442645.1 Agave tequilana | reverse complement strand
TTTACCTAATCCAAGTTGTTGATATACAGAGAAGGAAAGCAAATTAATGCTTGTTCCTAAATCGAGGAGTGCTCTACTAATTTCAGCTTGACCTATTGTGCAGGAAATGGTGGGGCAACCAGGATCTTTGTACTTGACTGGGATCTAGTTGGACAATAACTCACAAATGTTAGTGGCTAAAAAATCCTTCTTGGGCACATTTGTCTTTCTTTTCTTGGTGCATATGTTCTTAAGAAATTTGGCATAACTAGGGACATGTTGGATTGCATCAAGAAGTGGTATATTAAGCCTACTTGATTAAATACCTCGAGCAGTTTCTTCATATGTGCATTATTATTACTCCTAAGCCTATTTGGAAATGGGGCTATAGGTTGGTGCACTTATTTTACTGACTTATCACTTCAGTTTCTTAGGAGTTTTGTGGAGATGGAGTGGAACTAGATGGAATAGACAATTGAGCTGGGTCCTGTGACATGGATACTTGATTATCAACTTGTTTCCGTAATCTTAATGTATGAACCAAGTTAAACTAGTTTGGGTCTTGAGCCTCATTGGCTTGCCTAGGATTCCTAGGGTTTGACAATGGTTGACTTGGTAGAGTTCCCTTTTGTCTTTCTTATTGATTCAGTTGCATCTCTATCCTAGTCAAGACTTGAGCTAGTGTGTATTGACTCTTAACTAGAGTGTCCACCTTTCTTCCCATATTGGAGAGTCTTGTTTCCATATGTGAATTTTAGAAAGAAGGTGGAGGACTTTGGTGGGATAATTTTGTTGATAAGGAGATTGTTGAAAATTGTTGGAGAATTGGGCCTTGTTTGATCATTGTTGTTTGGGCCCCATGAGAAATTTGGATGATTTCTCTAACCGAGATTATAGGTGGATGAATATGGATTGTTAGTGGGCCTTGTGAAGGCTGCACTCATATGCTCGGGCAAAGTTTAATGAGCTATAAAGACTGGACATTCCTCGAACATATGGTTCATGGCTTGACAATAAGTACAGCCGTCGAGGTGTTGGGCTAACTTGGTTCACTGAGACTGGTTTAGTCTTCGCATCACAGTTAGCTAGTTTAGCTTCGTAGTAGTTATGTTAGCCTCAATGGAATAGACACCTCCTTTAGAAGAGCTAGGGTCATTAGTCCTAAATTTTTCCGGAGTTGGTTCCCATTGAATGGTATTATCAACCAATTCTTCATATAATAACCATCCTTCGTCTTCTTTCTTTTTCAAAAATCCTCTTGGCACATGGATTCTAATAGGGTTTTTGTTTGATATTCTAATCCATCATAAAGAGCCTGGCAAAGTCACCATTTATCTATCCCATGGTGAGGGCATTGGGCAAGGAGGTCCTTAAAACGTTCGAAGTACTTCCAAAAAGGTTCATTGCTGTTTGCATAAACTGCAAGATGCTTTTCCTAATTAGTGCAGTCTTGTAAACGGGATAAAACTTTTTTAAGAGGGCTTTGACGAAATTATCCCATGAGGATATGGAACCGGCCTCTAGGCTGTAAAGTCATTTCTTTGCTAAGTCTTTTAAAGAGAATGGGACAAATCGTAATTTAATGGCATCTACTCATAGGCTGGATATTTTCATCATTAGACATACTTCTTCAAATTCCCGTATGAAAAATATGCATCCTCGGATTCAAATCCATGAAATTTGGGAAGAGTGTTGATGTATGTGGTTTTAGCTCAAATTGGTCAACACCTTCATCGGGTAACTGAATGCAAGATGGAAGAGAGTTAGTCTAGATGTGAATGGGTCTCTCAACCAAGCTGACATGCACAGTTAACAAACAAGTTCACCCAATCAATCAAGAAAGAGAAAAAAATGATCAAAAATCAAAAATCCTAATCTAGGGTAAGCCTGATCTAGACGACTCCTAACTTTTGACTGTCTTTAGGAGGTATATTGCTGACCTTAACCATAAGTTAATAGCCAGGTAGGCGGCAAGATCGGTGGGAGGTTATCCATTAAAGACGTTCCTTAATTAAGTAACCACCAATCTTCGGGCTTTCGGCCCTTAATCTCCTTCCTAGGCACCGATTTGGCGAGAGTTAATTTCGAACAACTTCCTCCTTCAGCCAATCTCCTAATAAGTCTGAGTTAACCTAAGGCCAATGTCTAGTCAATTTTTATTTTTAGGGTTAGGGTTGTGAGTGCGACGGAGATAATTTGTGGGCTAAGGAAGGGTGATGAAATTCCCACTTATGTTATTTATGGGTTATGCCCTTAAAGTGATTTAGTGTACGTGTAAAGCAATAGACAAGCATTCACTCAAAAGCAGTAAATCAGCCAAGGGTGCTTCCTAGTCTATATGCAATGCGAACGTACCTTATCGTTAGCACACTTCAATAGAAATTAAGAAAATTTAAATATACACGTGCCTATGATGCAAGAGTCTAAATTTTTTGAATTAATCAACTAATAGGTTACTGTTAAGTAGTTAGCAATATGCAAGGGTGATCACAGAGAAAAATTATCAAAGTAGTAAACAGAACTTTGCAATTTGCAGCAACCTGCAAAAATTCAATCAGTACTTCACTATTATAGCCGCGATTAGCCCCGTTTGCGCGACTAGATAGTAGACTCTGTTGCTCTACCTTCTAGGGCAGAGGCACAGAAATGCTATATGTCCTTAGCTACAATTATAGATTCTGTTCTCTGATCTTGCAAACAGAAAGAAAAAGAAGAATTAGTTTTTGAGAATATCGTACCGTTCCCTCCCCGACAATGGCACCAAAATTTGATTGAAATGGGAAAATAGTAAAAAAAGAGTTTAGAAAGTCTTAGTCTCGATTCAAAGTAGCCGTGTAGCAAGGGCTAGATGGGTCGATCCACAGGGAAGGATGTGATGGAGCTTTTTGGAACGATCTTCTCTGTATTTGGCTTGAAAAAGAAAAGATAGATTGTTTGTGAGAATTAGATGAGGTATAGTTTACCAATCATCTACCACAACCCAAAGTATTAGTCTCAAAGAGTGAACATCATATTGAATGAAGAAGTATCCATCCTAGGTTATTGATTGAGAATCAAGTAAGATGACTAATAATGTTGGAACCCTAATTAGTGTGCACTAATAAAAATTAGACTATAGTTCATCCTAATTTCAAAGTATAGCATAAGAGAAGTTTTTACTTAAAATTATGCTATCAA
The DNA here is from genome assembly GCA_038442645.1 of Agave tequilana. Taxonomy (NCBI): domain Eukaryota; kingdom Viridiplantae; phylum Streptophyta; class Magnoliopsida; order Asparagales; family Asparagaceae; genus Agave; species Agave tequilana. Next base: position 90,025 of record JAVJIF010012962.1, on the reverse strand, counting down.
AGTATTTAAGTATGAACTATGAGTAATATTTAAAAAGTGCAACCTGAATTAAATAAACCTAATTATCGATTCATCTTCAAGAACATCATTTTAATCCTAAGGTTTCTAGATGTCAATCAGTCCATCTTTTTAAACGAAGCTAGAGTTGATCAAGAGATTAGCAAACTATAGGTTTAATTAGTTATTCATTTTTATATTTTTATTTTTAATTTTTATCTCGAATAAGAAAGGTTGCATGAAATTAAAAGAAGAAGAAATAAATAATCTAAATAGGAAAACTAAATTGAATTGCAAAGAATAAAAAGAATGAAGAACCTTTTTATTGGATGTCATCGGCCAGTTACAAAGCTCCTCTCCTTTTTCAAAATCTTCTTCTTAAAATAACAAAAACGAAAATACAAGAAATTTCGGAAAGAAGAAAAGATCTAAAAGAAAAAAACCCTAAGCTTCAGCTCTCTGGATCCCCTTCTCTATTGCTCTGCAGGGGTATTTATAGGAGATATAAGATGTAGAGTCTCAGTATGACTCTCCCACGAAATCTCATTTCCAGACTCCTCCTGTCGCAGAAATACGGCTATAGTCGCGTTTCCGCGGCAATAGTGTGGCCAATGGCCACGCGTTTTCTTGCGGGGCCTCCTCTGGTCCATTCGTCTTGGCGCCTCCTTCTAGATTTTGCATTCAAACCTTCTACCTTGAGAACTCGGGATAACTTGGGAAGCAAGTTATCACAAATCCAAATTTATAAAAGGATTTGTTCCTTTATCTTTAAGCTTTTCTCTCCTTTATCTTTATCCTTGTATTGCAAGCAACTAGGTTTAAGTAGAAGTCCATCTTTGTTTAAGGATAAGGATCTATCTATCCTTCTCCTCTTTAGCAATTAGGAGTTCTATTTTATCCTTCCTCTTCCTCCCCTAGATTTTAAATTAATTATTTAATATCTAAGTTTAGATTTGGTTAGATAAGATAGAAGCTTCTAAATTACAACAATTAATTATGCATGTGGGCTTGTGGGATTCTTGGCTTTTGGGCTTCACTTGTGCTTTATTTCTTTATTTTTTTAATTACTCGAGGCCTGCACAATATTAAACAATAAAACATTAGTAGCAGTACTTAATAAAAGAATAAATAGGAAATATGATGGTAAATGTGATGATAAATATGCACTTTTTACTACCTATCACTCCTCTACTTCCTGGGCATTTCACTCAGCAGGTATCCACACAACTATAATCATTTATGGCTTCAACGCTGGGAGTAATCGCCCTCTGAGTAAGATTCGTCTCTAATGCCAAATTGGAGACTCAAAATCAGAAGTAACGTGCTACGTCATCAACGCCAACATGTTTTACAATCTCTTGTTCGGACGATCATGGTTCCATGCCAACTGGATTAATGCTTCAAATATGTGAGAGTTAATGTTATGGTCCGAATGACATTCGCTGAAGTGCAACTATTCAAACAAGTGAAGAACTACTTCACTGACTCTCTTATCAATGAAGAGGATATCGAGCCAATGAAGAAATCATTGGCTGATGACATCGACTGTAGTAATGTGGTGGCCTCAAAATCAGAAGAAGATGTGCTAGCTACCATTAGTATAAAACTAATTGTAGTATATCTAGATGATTTTGACTGTAATAACCCCACCGAAAATGAGGGCGAATGGGCCCTTAATTAGAATATTGTTTTTGATTACTCTTTGTGTCTTGAGGATGTATCTACCAATGTTAGGTCCTTACACATGCCTTTACCAATCTCAAAAACGGCATGCATGCATATACAGGACAATGAAGGATCTGTCTTCATTGTTCCTCCTTCTAAAAAGAACCAATCACCAATCGGCTGAGGCAGGGCTTAAGCCTGAATCTAGAGAATCAGATGATGACTTATAACTACCACAATTCTTTCATTATGTTCGATCAGCGCACTGCATGATGAAAAGAATGGAGTACAGCCTAAATCACAGAGATGGTATGAATTTTGGTAAAGGGCGACGTGTACCCTTGTAGCCTTTCGTACCTGAAGGAAAACCTTCTAACTATTATGACCGCACATGCAGGGGTTGGGATATATTACCACATCTCCCCATTCAAAACCAGAGTCTAACAAGTTGCTACCATCGCAATCTTCAAATTCATCCAGCTGGGACTCTGATTGTAGTGTGAGGATAGTCTTCAAGAAGCTCTTTGCCAACATGACATCCATCAGTCAGGAAGATCAATATGAAGACATCGAGCCCTTCGATGCTGATCCGTGGGCTAAACAACTTAATCTTCAATGGGAGAAGCATTTCAAACAGCGCGAATCTCCGATCGAAGATAAGATGATCCAAGTCGACATGGGTGATCAAGCATACCCAAAGCTCATCTCTATAAGCGAAAGCCTATCACTAATAGAGAAGCAAGACCTCATATCCGTCATATGGGAGTATATTGATGTTTTTACTTGCAACTATGAAGACATGCCTGGCCTTGATCCTCAGGTGGCTATGCATCACCTCAATATCAAACTGGAGGCTAAACGGTGAAACAATAGCAATGACGATTTTGACCTGACATCATGGAAACAATCAAAACTGAACTTCATAAACTCATCAAATGCGGCTTCATCTTAGAGGAACAATACACAGACTGGATTGCTAACATTGTCCTTGTGCTTAAGAAAAACAGAAAGATCAGAGTCTGCATCGACTTCTGTGATCTCAACACGGCCTGTCCTAAAGATGAATTTTCGTTGCCCATTACTGATGTCATGATTGACAATGCATATAGCTGTGAAAGATTGTCCTTCATGGATGGTTTTTCAGGAAACAATTAAATTAAGATGCACCCAGATGATGAGAAGCATACATCATTCAAAACGCCATTAGGGGTATACTGTTATACTGTAATACCATTTGGATTGAAACATGTTGGTGCAACTTATCAATGTGTTATGAGCATAATTTTTCATGATCATCTCCGAAAAATGGTGGAATGCTATGTTGACGGCATTGCAGTCAAGAGTCGCAGCAAAAGCAACCGTCTCGATGACCTGAGAACAATGTTCAACATTATGCGAGCTCACAAACCGAAAATGAACCCAACCAAATCATGCCTGGGAGTGTCGAGTGGCAAGTTTCTTAGGTTCATAGTCACATTAAAGGAATTCATCTGGATCCCGACAAAGTTGAGGAAATTCAGGGCATGCAACCCCTAAAGACCCTCAAAGAGCTTAGAGGTCTACAAGGCAGACTAGCCTATATCTGAAGATTCATCGCAAATCTCTCAGGTCGTTGTCAACCGTTTACACGGTTAATGAAAAAGGGTGTCTCCTTTGTATGCGATGAAGCTTGCGAAAAGGCTTTCGAAGATATCAATATCTCACCAAGCCTCCTTTCCGGGTAGCTCTTGTTTCGGGAAAACTATTCCTGCTCGATGTATGAGCTATGAACCATTCTTTCGGCACTCTTCTAGTACAGAAGAATAATGAAGGCTGCAAACAAGCCATCTACTACTTGAGCAGAACTCTGATCGGGGCTGAATCTCGATACAACCCTGTCAAGGAGTGCCAAGCTCACATCTTCCCTACCCAGAAACACGACATTATTTGTTTGGCCAAAGCATACATGTCATTTTAAAAGTCAATCCTCTATGCATTCTTATGACGAAGTCGTTGTCCTTGAACTCTAGACTAGCTAATTGGGCCATTTTGTTGTCCCAATATGACATGACTTTTGTCCCGCAAAAGGCGATCAAAGAACAAGCTCTCGCAGACTTTCTGACATTCCACCCAGTTCTAGAAATGTCGAAACTACACAAGGACATTCTAGATGAGGTCATCGAAGCCAATATGACCTCAGAAGATGATGTATGACAGATGTTCTTTGACGGTGCATCAAGAACAAGCCCTACAGGGAAGATCATGCCGGAGTGGGGGTGGTATTCTTCTTGCCCAAGAATCACGTTCTTCCTCGTGTATTTTCATTAATAGAGCCCTACTCTAATAATGTGAATGAGTATAATGCTTTGCTTATTGGCCTCCAACTCACTTAACAAATAGGGGTACGGTATCTTAAAGCTTATGGTAACTCCAAATTGATTGTTAACCAGTCAAAGGAGAATGTGAGATTCATCATGAAGACCTGACATCTTATCACCATGCAGCCATTAAGTTGGCCGACTCATTTAACGGCTTCTACATTAGCCATATGTCTCGCCTCCTGAATACAAAGGTAGATCTTTAGCTGCGCTCGCGGCTACATTGGCCTTGCCAGCAGATACCACTTATTGTCTTACAGTAGCTACTCATCATCTCTTCTGTTCGAAGTTCGGCTTAGAGGTTAGAGAAGTTCATACAACCTCGACCAACTTTGAGCCAAGGGACTGGTGATTTTCAATCATCGATTATGCTTTGCATGGCATTCTGCCTAATGATCCCAAGAAAGCAGCTTCTGTTTGATGAAGATCTACTTGATTCTTCTACGACACAGTGGTGAAGATGCTGTACTGTCATTCATACGATGGTATACTTCTTTGTTGTCTATCCAATTGGGAAGCATGAGAAGTAGTTAAGAGGCCCATGATGATATATGTGGAGTGATTAGTCTCTAATTTTGCATAATTTTTATCAAATCTGCATATTTATTTGGTATAAAATTCTGCTAATAAAGATTTGCTTGCTTGATTCTAGGTCCATGGTGAGCAATGAAGAAGAAGACCCTAAATCACCATTTAATTGGTGATTAAAGGCCTATATCATAGCCATTGACCTAGAAGAGCTGATTCGTCAAAATCAGGGGCCCAAAATCAGAAACCGGGAACAGGAGCTAACATGGGACAGACAGGACAGCGCGGGGCTCAAAATGCCGTGTGCACTTCCCTAGGAAGGCCGCGTTTTCGCGGCCTAGAGGGGCTGGCCGCGGCTGTACGACCGTGGCTAGGGCCCTGGCTTCTGGCCAGCTATTGCCAGCCTGGCCCTCCCTTTCCCCTGGTGCCTATAAATACCCCTTAGGGTTCAAGAGCAGAAGATATGCAATGTTTTAGGGTAGTTTCCATCTCTATTTTATAGTTTAGGGTAGTTTAGTTACTGTTCTTCTTCTTCCTCCCTTGTATTTTTTATTTCTTATAGATTTTGTAATAAGGTGAGAGAGTGGTACATGTTGGGAAGTAAGAGTGTTTGTAATAGAAGGTGACAATCTATGAAAGGTGCTCTCTTACCTTATATTTGTTTTCTAATCTCTTTTACATGTGTAGCTGATTGAAGCTTAAACCTGCACACAAAATACAAAACTTTAGAACTTCGACATGGAGATGTGCAAGTGCTCAATTCTTACCGCTATAGCAAGTGGCTATGCGGGTCGTGATCCACAAGGAGGGTTAGCGATAGAAGCGTTCATGGTTTTTCTTATTGAAATCTTTATGAAGAAAAACGAAAGTTCTTCTTTGTTTAAAGAAATGAAAATGAAAACGAGTTATGTTAAAGTTAGAAAGAAAATGGTAGAATGAGAAGGTGGAGAAAATCAGAAAACGACTATGTATAAATGAATTGGAAAGAAAGATTTGGAAGATGTGGTGTTGATGATTTAATCTACATAAATAAAAGAAAAGAAAGAAAAATAATTACTTACCTTCTTTTTACCAAAAGCTTACCTTGAGTCTTTAGCGAAGATGTTACCTTAAAATGGAGGCAATCAGCGCATAGCCCATAAGAGTTGATTATTGGTCTCTTCCACATTACATCATCAAGACAACTCAAGCATGAAATGATACAGAGAGACTCACATCTATCGTCATGAGCTATCGGTGGCACTCGCAAAGGCAAGGCTCTTTCGATGCTTTTAGACTCACTTGGAAGACAATTGTACCAAAAGAAGAGTGAAGAAGAAAGAAGAAGAAGAAGAAAACTAAAACAAAGTACATACAAAGAGAGAATACAGATTTGATTTCATAACGATAAAAGAAAAGAAAGAAACCTTACACCGGTGTCACTCTCAGCACAAGCTTCATTCTTGTTCTTCTATGAAAGTCTGATCTCCTCTGAATTACATAAATGAAAACTAAAATTACATGAAAAAGAAAAAGAAAAACCTACACTAAGAAATGGAAAACTTGGCTAAATCCTATCTCTGCATGGTCGTCCCCTTTTGCTCAGCTGAAACCAGTATTTATAGGCAAAACCCATACGGGGAGAATCCCGGGAAGATTGGGGGAGCAAACGCTCCCCCAACAACCATTAAATAGCCGTGGAAACGCGGCTTTGGCCACGTTTTCGCGGCCAGGGTGTGGCCAGGTGGCCACACCCTGTTGGTGGGTCTCCCTGGTTTTGCTTTGTGGCTTTATCTGCAGTTGGATTTTCAGTTTGAGTCCGAGATTTTGAAGAAATGGCCGTTGATCTTTGCTTCAACCGATCGATTCTGAGAGGATTTTTCTCAACCGGTTTTCAACCTCTTGATTTTGCCCTGATTCAATGAGTTCGAATTAATTCTGATTTAATTCAGAATTTTGGTGGGCTTTGGGCTCATTTCTCTTCATCTCCTTAAGGAATGGGCCTGCAAATAAATTAAACATTTAATTAGGACAATGTAGATTTTATTCTATAATAAGTATGAATATATGATACTAAATATGCAACATTAGCGACCAATCACACCCCCATACCTATCTTTTGCTCGTCCTCGAGCAAAACAACTAAACTATACTAAGGAATATTAGACCACTTTCGCAGGTCACGCGATTGCACTGAGCATGTGCAACAAGCCGTTAAACCTCTAGCTTTCCCCTAGAGGACGAGTTTTGTCTCGTGAGGGTTTTCAGCGGATTGCACCCACAAAATCATAAAGAAAGAGAAATAAAGAGTTAGTATTTTCGAAAAGCATTTTGAAAGAGAAAAATATTTGAAATATAATTGTAAGATTTAAGCAATCTATAAGTTATAGGAAAACTGAATTTTTCATTCCTGAACTTAGTCTCTATTCAAAAATTTGTTATCAATCAAAGTAAGGAGTCAAATTGTACTTCTCATCTAGTCTATTACTTTACCCTAAGTCATATGCACCTTGTGATTGTGAAAATTTTGACAAGGGTTCATTAACTCTAACTCTTATGCCTTATTTATTTATATATCTATATTTTGTTGTATTATTCCTTAGTTCTATTAGGTTTTCTAATCTGCCCATGTAACGAGCCTTTAATCGATGACTCCCAAATCAAACGGTCTTAGGGCACCGGGTGAGCAAACACCCCAAGGACTTAAGGACTCGAGCAAATAAGGCCACAAAACTAAGGATTTTATTATTTGAACCCCTTTTAGGCGTGAATACTTATGCTTTATTAGGCACAAATACCCAGCTTAATCAGAGGATTTTTATATATATATTTTTTCTCAAACTTATCAAATCATCTTTCGCATAAATACTAAGGCTTGCTTAGGCCAAAATACCTAGCTAATCAATAATTAGATTCCTTCATATTTTTTTTCTTTTTTTCTTTTTTTTATATATAAGACATAAGAATCTTTGTTTTTGAACCCTAAGTGTGTAAGTGTATGAAGTGTGCATATTTCATCAAGGTAAAGATCAAGACTAAATTACTTTGACAAATTTTCTTCCTAACCTTAAAAATCAAACAAATAATCTTATTTTGACCAAGTATAAGGAATCCTAATTTTGATTTTCCTATTCTTTAAAATTGACTTAATTTCTTACAAAAAATATGTCAAAATATTGTTTCTATTTTTCAAAAAGTTTTTAAAAGTAAAGAAAATGTTAATATTTTTTTTTAATATAAAAAAAAACCTAAGTTATGTAGAATCCTCCCCCACACCTATCTCATGCATTGTCCTCAATGTATGAATTAATGCATAGATGCATGAAAAAGAAGAAAGGGAAGGAAAATGTTACCTTAAGGTGGTGGTTCGGTGGTGGTCTGATTGGTCCACGAAATGTGGCCCAATCGACTTTTCGTTGGGTTCGGAGGAACTCACCAGAAATTTCTCTAATATAACCCACTAAAATGATATCTGCATGAATGATTTTTATTAAATATTTGACCCCATCTAATTTTCAAATTCCATAATTAATTTCGGAGTCAAATTTGTCAACCGCCTTGTCCCAAAATGGGGTGTAAAAAGATAGAATGATTGACTTGGACTCAGGAAGTACTGGAACTAATACCGACTCAGGAAGGTGACTTAAGTCAAGTAAAGGTTCAGGAGTCGAGATTGGTTCAAGAAGTGTGTCCAAGTCAAGAAGTTGAAACTCAAGTCCACATGTATTTTCTATCAATGGAATGTGACTTAATATTGGTGATTCAAATTCAAGAATGATGGGTGTAGGAATCAAAACTGACTCTAAAATATTACTTAAGTCGGGTAACAAAACAGGAGTCAATATTGATTCAGAAATTTGAACTGCATCACAGAGTTGGGAATCTAGGTCACATTTCTCATTGAGTTCAATGTCATAAAAATGAGAACTTGCCAATTTGTCATGTCCCCGACAACGGCGCCAAAATTTGATTGTAGCTTTAACCTGCACAAGAATACGAAATTTCAGAACTTAAAAAATAGAGATGTGCAAGTGCTCAATTCTTACCGCTATAGCAAGTGGCTATGCGGGTCGTGATCCATAAGGAGGGTTTGCGATAGAAGCGTTCAAGGTTTGTATTGAAATCTTTATGAAGAAAAATGAAAGTTCTTCTTTGTTTTTAAGAAATAAAAATGAAAAAAGAGTTGAGAATCTAGGTCACATTTCTCATTGAGTTCAATGTCATAAAAATGAGAACTTGCTAATTTGTCAATAGGATTTTCAAAATTTTAAAATTGGTCAAGTTCAACATGATGATCATCAAAGATGGGTGATTCAATTTCATTATGAATTGGCACAGGATCCAATGTTGACTCGAGAAAAGATTGAAATCAGGTGAAGACACCGGAGTCATTATTGAATCAGGAAGTAAAATTGAATCACTAAGTTGAGGTTCATGATCATATTCATTTTCAAGTTCGATTTCAGGAAAGGATAACTTGCCAAACTGTCAATATTCTTTTCAAAATTTTGAGTTTGGGCAAGTCCAAATGATTGTTCTGAAATGGAACCTTGATTTCAAAATGACATGACTATTCGTCTCGAACAGAATGGTTAGTGACATCAGAACTGGTCAAACGGTGAGAACGTAGAGTTTGGACCATCATATCTATGTCACGATTACGAGCGTTTTGAGCCTGAGTCATGGCTTAAAGCATCTTTCATAGTTGATGGGTTCATCGTCCTGTTGAAAAGATGAAGTGTTATTTTGGGATTGGTGGTAAAATTGTGAGTCCATCAGATTTTGGGATTTTTGTTTGGACTCACGCATACTCATTTCCAAAATTGATAGTTTCCTATTTTGGACTGGTGAAACTGAGTATGAATCTTGAAAATATTGTGGACTAGGTGGAGAAGGAGGACAAGTTGGTTGAAAATTAGACTCGGGGGAGGTGAATCCCCATTGACTCTGTGAAGAGTTGAAATTATCATGGAAATTATGGCTATAAGATTGGGGACATGGGTTATATTAATTCGGATAAGACCAATCCGGCACACTAGGCTGGTTAAAGTTATGATATGCCGGGTTGGTAATATCCGAAAATGAAGTCAGTGTGTAATATGGATTACTATTAAAATTAGAAAAATTGTTATTATAAGCCATATCATACAATAGAACACAAACAAAAACAAACAAATAAGCAAACAAAAAAGAAAAATTCTAACCTAAGTTAGGGTAGACCTATGACCTAGACGACTCCTAACTGATTAGACTGTCCACGGGAGGTCTAATGCAGACTTTGACCACAAGCTAATCAGCCAGGTCAGGGCAAGATTGGTGGGAGGTTTTCCGTCAAAGACGTTCCTTAATTAAATAACCACCAGCCTTCGGGCTTTCGGCCCTTAATCCCTTTCCTAGACACTGATTTGGCAGAAGTCAAATTCCAACACCTTTCCCCCTTAGGATAATCTCCTAATTGAGTTCGAGATGTCCCTAGGGCCAACGTCTACTCATTTTTAGTTAGGCTCGGGTTAGTGAGTGCTTGGAATCTGATTTTTGGGCCAAGGAAGAGTGATTAAATCCCCACCTTATCTTCTTATGGGGTGTGCCCTTAAGATCAGTTTGTGCAAGTGTACAAGATACGTAAATAAGATTCACTCAAAGCAATATAAATCAACCAAGAGATGAGTCCTATTCTACATGCAATGCGAACGTACCTTACTCCAGCACTCTTCAACAGTAAAGTAAATGAATTGAAAAGACACGTGCCTAAAATGCAAACGTCTAATCAATTTTTTAACTTTTTCAACAAATGTTTTACTGTTGATTTATTAGCAGGCTTTTGGTGATGGCATATAAGAAATAAAGTTGCAGAAAATTAGAATTTTGCAAAGCAAGCAGCCCTGCAAAAAAAACCAATTAGTAGTGAACTCTTCCTTGCCGCGGAAACGCGGCTAAAGCCGAGCAAACGCGGCAATTCAGAGGGTACTTGGTCTCTGTTTTCTGGAACAGAGGCCCAAGACCACTTATATGTTTCTGCAATCCTTTTTTCCTGCTTTACTTGCCCTATAACCTGCAACAGAGAAGAAAATTCGTTTTAAATCTAAAAATTCAATAAAAATCAGATTTCAATAAAAACCGTTACCCTCCCCGGCAACGGCGCCAAAATTTGATTGAAGCTTAAACCTGCACACAAAATACAAAACTTTAGAACTTCGACATGGAGATGTGCAAGTGCTCAATTCTTACCGCTATAGCAAGTGGCTATGCGGGTCGTGATCCACAAGGAGGGTTAGCGATAGAAGCGTTCAGGTTTTTCTTATTGAAATCTTTATGAAGAAAAATGAAAGTTCTTCTTTGTTTAAAGAAATGAAAATGAAAACGAGTTATGTTAAAGTTAGAAAGAAAACGGTAGAATGAGAAGGTGGAGAAAATCAGAAAATGACTATGTACAAATGAATTAGAAAAGAAAGATTTGGATGATGTTGTGTTGGTGATTTAATCTACAGAAATAAAAGAAAAGAAAGAAAATAATTACTTACCTTCTTTTTACCAAAAGCTTACCTTGAGTCATTAGCGAAGATGTTACCTTGAAATGGAGGCAATCAGCGCATGGCCCATAAGAGTTGATTATTGGTCTCTTCCACATTACATCATCAAGACAACTCAAGCATGAAATGATACAGAGAGACTCACATCTATCGTCATGAGCTATCGGTGGCACTCGCAAAGGCAAGGCTCTTTCGATGCTTTTAGACTCACTTGGAAGACAATTGTACCAAAAGAAGAGTGAAGTAGAAAAGAAGAAGAAGAAAATTAAAACGAAGTACATACAAAGAGAGAATACAGATTTGATTTCATAACGATAAAAGAAAAGAAAGAAACCTTACACCGGTGTCACTCTCAGCACAAGCTTCATTCTTGTTCTTCTATGAAAGTCTGATCTCCTCTGAATTACATAAATGAAAACTAAAATTACATGAAAAAGAAAAAGAAAAAGCTACACTAAGAAATGGAAAACTTGGCTAAATCCTATCTCAGCATGGTCATCCCCTTTTGCTCAGCTGAAACCAGTATTTATAGGCAAAACCCATACGGGGAGAATCCCGGGAAGATTGGGGGAGCAAACGCTCCCCAATAACCATTAAACAGCCGTGGAAACGCGGCTTTGGCCGCGTTTCCGCGGCCAGGGTGTGGCCAGGTGGCCACACCCTGTTGGTGGGTCTCCCTGGTTTCGATTTGTGGCTTTATCTGCAGTTGGATTTTCAGTTTGAGTCTGAGATTTTGAAGAAATGGCCGTTGATCTTTACTTCAACCGATCGATTCTGAGAGGATTCTTCTCAACCGATTTTCAACCTCTTGATTTTACCCTGATTCAATGAGTTCGAATTAATTCTGATTTAATTCAGAATTTTGGTGGGCTTTGGGCTCATTTCTCTTCATCTCCTTAAGGAATGGGCCTGCAAATAATTAAACATTTAATTAGGACAATGCAGATTTTATTCTATAATAAGTATGGAAATATGATACTAAATATGCAACATTAGCGACCAATCAGTAGCTAATTTTTCTCTCATGGCAACTAACTACTAACCACCAACTAGTCTAACTTTTTATTTGATAATTCACATGAATCTAATAATCTCTACTTGGCCTTGCTCTTGCAAGAGCCATTGATGGCTCATGAAGATGGATCTAACACTCTAACTTCCTAACTCTCTAAGAAATTAACATTACTTTACTCCATGCTTACTTTTAGTTTTGATGGTTTAAGCATAGTTTGCACTTGTTTTGTTGAGTTGGGATGTGATGAGTTAACATATGAGTTATGCTTTGTAAAGCTCTTGAACCAAGGACTAGTGATTGCCAATGATACATGTGAGACAACTATCACTAAGAGGTTAGCATGTTGGTGGAGTCATTAGTAGTTACCGTGAGTTTTCTTTCTCTTTCACTTGTTTTAGAAATATACCAAAAATCACAAATACATTCTTTTCTATGTTTCCCACTTCTTTGTTTTCACCGTACTTCTCTTTTCCATTCTTTGTTTTCCTTTCTTTTCATTTTTTCAAACAATAAAGAACTTTTAACATACATGTGAACATACCGTGTAAGCTTCTATCGTCTCCCGTCCTTATGGATTCGACTCGTTTTAACCTCTATGCTATAACGGAAGTATCGAAGAAGCCAAAGCACAGACTTTAAATCTTCATTTCAAAACATACAATTTTTATGCGCGATTTTCCCCTATCAAATTTTGGTGCCGTTACCGGGGATGGGAACGGTTTGATTTCACATTTTTGTTAACCTTTCTTTTTTGTTTTTGGTGTGCAGGTTAATTTTTTAGCATTGCAGAAGTCTATACTTGTTCTTTTGTGGTTGGGTAATTTCTTGTACATTTATATACTCTGCTGCTAATTTTTGTTTATATTACCTGCACACTGTAAATAATTTAAGAATTAAAATACGATAATTGGATGCTTTAAAATGGTTTAGACATTTGCATCTAGGCACGTGTCAAATTTTATTCCAATGTACTGTATTTTATTCTTGTGTTGTTGTGATATTGATAGAAGGTGTACATATTGCATTGCATATAGGGGCCGTTTGTTTCGCGTAAAACTCCGTAATTCGTAATGACTTACTACCCAGTTACAACTACGGCGTTTGTTTGGACCGTAATTCGTAAAAGACTTACGTAACTCAACTAACACTCACTTGCAACCCAGTTACCACTCACTTACAGCCCAGTTACAGTTAATTTTGTGGTCATACAAATTTGTAATATTTTTTATATTAATATTAAAATTTTTAATATTTAACTTTTTTAATATTTATTTGCAGTATTAAAACTTTTAAAATCACCAAATAGTTAATTTTGTGGTCAACTTTTTCACTTACGACTTATACATTACGACAACCAAACACCATAAAGTACAATACACTTTCCCACTTTACAATTTTATATTACCAACCAAACACCGTAAAATTTACATACATGTAACTCATTTACAATTGTAAAAGACTTTACCAATTACAACTACGAATTACGGCCAGTTACGACAACCAAACAGACCCATAGTTAGCACAAACACTTCAGTGATTTACTCACTTTTTTGTGTTCATTCTTATCTATATTGCACACTTACACGAATTAAACTTAAGGGCAAACCCAAACAACATAAGGTGGTAAAGTCATTATCCCCCTTAGCCTAAAATCACCTCCCCACTCACACAACCCAAGCCTAAATAAAACACGCTAAACGTTGGCCCCTATGGACATCTCGGACTCAATTAGGAGATTGATGTCACGCCCCGCTTTCCAAAATACGGAATACGGGTACGTGACGATGGCTAGCAGATAGTGACGATCTCTTTCGTGAATACCTTACGCTGCAGTAAATGAACCAAATTCTCGCACACATATACAAAAGACAACCAGAAGTTTCATTTCACATAAAAGACATACATCTAAAATAGTCTTTGTCTGGATACAAGATAGAAACATAACAAAGCAGAAATAAAAGAAGATACAATTTTTACATTGGGATATCATAACAAGACAAAATGCCAAAATACATAAGATAAGAAACGTCAGACTCACGCCTGGTAAGCTTCCTGGGTTCCTTCGAACAGTGGCTCGTCAGTCTCCTTAAGCTCTGATGCTGAAAAATTTAGGTCCGTCAGAAGCGGACCAGCAAGTGCACACATGAGAAGAGGAAACAATAATATGAAAAAGTGAAAGTAAAGGGCAATATAAGTGGAGCACTGGAATCAAGGAATTATAAATCTGACGGTAATATAAACTGACAGGTAAGATACCAATGACAGTAACAGAACAGTCAGGTGAAATAAGGTCATGTATGTATACTATGACATGTATATAATGAGCATGAAGCACCCTGGACGAGTAATGTCATATATCATAATCATCAGGTCATACGATCTCAAGATCACAAGTGAAGAATCATATGGCAAGTCCAGGAACATCATGTAGTCAAGATTATCCATGTCACAAATGATAATTCTAAGTCTAGTATGTTTTATTATCCTAACTAATGCAGCTGTCCTGTGCCCCATCCCATAGGACAACTACATATCAAACAAGTGATGCGTTAGTGGATCCTGATAGCAGGGAGAAACAGTTCACTGTACTCATGTATCATGTAACATGTAATAACAGGAGCGCGCATAAATAACAAGATCACGTATGGCATCAAACCCACAAGGGGTCGCTTTCCAAGAACACCTCCCTAGATTTCCCCTGCTACAGTCTCCCCCCAATAACCCTAGCTTGGTTAATTTTATTGATAATGTAAATGCGAGATAATGTGTGACTCAGTGTGACAGGATTAGGGACCAGTATCAAAAGTATTCAGTGTCAAATAGTAGTTACATTACATATCAAAATTTTGAGAAAAATAGAACATAGTGATAACAATGAGTGACAAATGCATAATAGTATAAGTGATGCCAGTGTATTAGGATGTAGATATAATCATAAAATATGAATCATGACATAGGGTGACGTCAACGTACTTATACAATACTTAATAATTTATAGTTATACTTGAATGATTATTTATGTATCAAACATCCTATGCATGCATGTCTTACAATACATGAGATCAAAGAAGGACATGAAAATTGAGATCGGAAAGGAATTTATAAACTAACAAAGGGACATAAAGGAGAGAGAGGGTATATGTACTTGCCTGATTCGTTGAAATCTGAATTCCTGTAACTGCAACCGGCTCTGGGTAAAATTCGCGGCCTAAATATTACGTGAATTAATTAGAGACTTGACATGTTATTTATTTAGTGATAAGTTAAGTGATAATGTATTTTTTACTATTTATTATAATTTTGGTTGGTTAGTATTTTCAAATAATTTAATTTCTGAATTCATAGCAACTATTTAAAAACATAATTTCATACTAAAATATATGCATAAACTAATAAATTGATGTATAATATTTACATATTACTAAATTATGAATTTCATATTCTTTTTGTGCTATTTAGAAATTTATTGGTCATTTTTAAATAAAATATCATTGAATAGTAATTACAAAATATTTAATTTCATGTTATTCTAAGTGATATTATATCAAAATAATTTTATAGAGTTTCAAATTTAGTTTGTGATTTTCTGTGAATTTTCTGGAATTTTCTGTGAATTTTCTGGAATTTTCTGAATTAAAATAAACCTAAAAATCAATAAAAATAAATAAAAAGCTTAACAGTCTGCTGCTACAGTAACGGGTCTGTTGCTACAGTAATGGGTTTGGGTCTAGTTTTCTACAATAAATGCTAAAATAATTTTTCTGCTTATTTTTATTTTATTTGTTTCTTTTCTTTTTCTTTTTCTTTTTCTTTTTCTCTTTTTCTTCTTTTTTTTTTATATTGGGTCGGGTTCGGGTCTATAAAACAGACCCGAACCCGGGTCTGGCTGAGCCTGACCAGGCCAGGCAGGGCCTGGTCTGGCTCGACCAGACCCGAGTTGGGTCTGGTCTGGCCCGACCTGGCCAGGCTAGGCCTGGTCTGGCCTGACCAGACTCGGGTCTGGTCTTGCTTAGGCCAGACCTGGCCTAGTCTGCACTGTGCTGTGCACAGTGCAGTGCACAGCACAGTCCAGTGTTTTTTTCGATTGCAAATAAATTTCTAAAAATAAATTAAAAATCATGATAATTAGGAGGCATATCCTAGGTGTTCTACAAAATTTATTGTGGATTTAGCATGCGTTTTACAAGGTGAAATTAAAGCTAACGTGTAATGCATACTACGTGTTCGGTGAAATGCCACAACGAACTAAATTCTACAAAAATGCAAAATAAAATACGTGGAACGCTTCCCTTCAGTCTGAATCTTCTTCTCCTCGTCCAGCACTTTAGAATCTTGCCAAGTTTGAAAGAGGGAGAGATATTGTAGTGGAAGAAAGAAAGATAAGTTTGGGTTTACAAGTGACTTGAGATAGTGAGATGTCCGTTTTATAGGAACCACACACACCCCTAAGTCCCCCTAAGAGTTAGGCTACATGAGAGGAGTAGTGGGTTCAGTTTGGGTGAGTGGGAATAAGGGGGAGAAAGTGTAGGAGAAGTTAGAGAGAGTGGGAGAAGTTGGAGAAGATGGGGGGAGTAGACGGAAGGTGTAAATAATTAAACATGGACTTTCAAACCACACGCTAATGTGGCAAAGTGATCTGGACGTTAGGATATGTAGGCGGTGGCCATGGGTTTGAGTCTGAGAATGAGCAATCTGGTGCTTTGATTTTTTTCAATATTGAGAAAATAAAGGGGTAAAAGGATATAAGGTTAAATAAATTATGTTTACTTCTACACACCAAAATCCATGAAGGAATCCTGGTTGGTGCATTCATTTCCTTTCTGCTGGGTCACGGGTTTGAAACCTGCTACAGATATGGGTTTTTTTTAATTTTTATTTTATTTTATTTTAAATTCATTTTTTCCTTTTTGAATAAACATTTATGCATTATTTTATTGGATTAAACTCTATTAATTCTCAAAAATTCTCAAAAATTCAAAAATAAATGATATCATCCTCAACATTGTTGTGAAGTCAAATTTCTAAAATTCATCCCTGATTGTTAATTAAAAATCCCAGAGTCAGTCTGTGACATCAATCGACCCCGAATTGAGATTCTTCTCTAATAATTCCCAAAAAATTCCAAAAATCTCGAAAAATTCAAAATAATAAAAAATAATATTTTGAGCTGAAATGCCTTAATCTGACTATCAGGATGATTAAATCATCATCAGATACTAGTATTGACATATGTATTGGGAACTAAGGGTTACAATCCTACCCACCTTATAAAAAATTTCGTCCTCGAAATTCAAAAGTAAACAAGGAGAAGAGTATTCTAAGCTATAAGATGATGGATAGATAGCTAGAAGTGAGATAAATTACCTGAGAAGAGATGAAAATATTTAGCCCTGATCTCATCTTCCCGTTCCCGGGTGGAATCCCCAGGAGAGTTTGGATCCCAAGACACCAGTACCAGAGGAATGCTCTTATTCTTCAGAACCTTCTCCTTCTTGTCGATGATGCGGATTGGTTGAGCCTCATAGGATAGATCGTGTTTCAGTCTCAGATCTGAATAGTCCAGGATATGTTGGTCGTCCTGGACGTACTTCCTTAATTGAGAGATGTGAAATATGTCATGAACAACATCTAGTGCTAGAGGTAAGGCCAACCGGTATGCTACTTCTCCAACTCGCTCAATGATGTCAAAAGGTCCAATGTATCTGGGACTTAACTTCCCACTGCAGTCGAACCTAATGACCCCTCGAGTTGGTGAGATCTTCAGAAATACATGGTTAGCTACTGCAAACTCTAAGGGTCTTCTCTTGGCATCGGCCCACTTCTTCTAACGATCTTGAGCGTCTTTCATATGTTTCTTGATATTGGCCACCTTCTCTACTGTTTGCAAAATTAGATCTGGGCCAAGCAGCTTTCTTTCACCAATATCATACTAGCACACAGAAGATCTACACTTCCTCCCATAGAGTGCCTCACATGGAGCCATCTGGATACTAGCCTGATAGCTGTTGTTGTAGGAGAACTCCACTAAATGCAAATAATCATCCTACGATCCCTTAAAGTCCAGTATATAGGCTCTAAGCATATCCTCTAGAATCTGGATGGTTCTTTCTGATTGGCCTTCAGTCTGAGCATGGAATGCCGTGCTGAACTTTAACTTGCTGCCTAAGCTCCTCTGGAGACTATCCCAGAAATGCGGCACAAATCTAGTATCTCTATCAGAAACAATACTAACAGGGATTCCATGCAGTCTGACTATTTCCTGCACGTACTTCTCTGCCAGTGCTTTTGTGGACCGTCCGACTCTGAAAGATATAAAGTGAGCATTCTTAGTGAGTCGGTCCACGATCACCCATATAGCATTGTTCCCTCTTGGACTCCTAGGCAGGCCTACAATAAAGTCCATGGTGATATTCTCCCACTTCCATTCGGGAATAGGGAGTGGTTGTAGCAGCCTGGCCGTCCTCTGGTGTTCTGCCTTGACTTGTTGGCATACAAGGCAACGGGCTACGAATCGAGCTATCTCTCTCTTCATCCCGTGCCACCAAAAGTGTTGCTTGAGATCTCTGTACATTTTAGTACCCCCAGGATGAACCGAATAAGGGGAACTGTGAGCTTCAAAGAGCAACTCCCTTCGAACTTCCCCAGATGGTACACAGAGCCTGCTTTCGAACTGAAGTGAACCATCTGCATGGATGAATATATCCTGCCTTAGTATGGCTTCCACTTCTTCTCTGATCTTTTGCAACTTAGGGTCTTCCTTCTGAACCTTTTTGATCTTTTCGATCAGAGATGGTTGAGTCACCAAGGTCATGAGTCTCCTAATATCTCCTGGTAGAATAATCTTCAAGTCTAACCTAAGGATCTCTTCCTGCATCTCCTTCTGTTGAGTAATCAACATGAAAGAGGGCTTCCTACTGAGAGCATAGGAACTACATTCACCTTCCCGGGTTGGTATTGCAGATCTATATCATAGTCTGCAATGAGCTCTAGCCATCTTCTCTGACGCATGTTGAGCTCCTTCTGGGTAAAAATATACTTGAGACTCTTATGATCTGTGAATATCTCCACACGCTTTCAGAGAAGATAGTGTCTCCACACCTAAAGGGCGAAGATGACCGCCGCCAGTTCCAGATCATGAGTTGGGTAATTCCTCTCATGGGGCTTCAGTTGTCTTGAGGCGAATGATATCACTCTGCCTCGTTGCATTAACACACAACCCAGGCCGCGCCCAGAAGCATCACTATGTATCACCATCCCCCCGGATCCATCTGGAATTGCTAGAACTGGCACTATAGTCAATCGATCCTTCAGTTCCTCGAATGCTAGCAGGCATTCCTCAGTCCACCGATACTTCACTTCCTTTCTAGTAAGCTTGGTTAGAGGCTCAGTGATCTTGGAGAAATTTTGGACAAACCGATGATAGTAGCTAGCTAGTCAAGAAAACTTCTTACTTCCGTGACAGACTTAGGAATTGGCCAATCTCTGACAGCTTCTACTTTGGATGGATCCACTGAGATGCCATCCCCATATATGATATGCCCGAGGAATGAGACATGGTCTAGCCAAAAAGAGCATTTACTAAGCTTTGCATATAACTTCTCTTTTCTTAGAGTTTGTAGGACAATCCTCAAGTGCTCAGCGTGCTCCTCTTTGGTCTTGGAATAGATTAGGATATCATCAATGAAGACCATGATAAATTGATCTAAGATGGAGCAAAGATGCGATTCATCAAGTTCATGAATACCGCAGGAGCATTGGTGACTCTGAATGGCATAACAAGGAACTCGAAGTGTCCATATCGTGTCTGAAAAGCAGTCTTAGATACATCCTGAGCTTTCACCCGCACTTGGTGATAACCAGAACGGAGATCTAACTTAGAGAATACTGTGGCTCCACCCAGTTGATCGAAGAGATCATCAATTCGGGGTAAGGGATACTTATTCTTGACTGTGACATGATTCAGCTCCCGATAATCAATGCATAGTCGCTGGCTACAATCCTTCTTCTTGACTAAAAGGACCAGAGCACCCCAGGGTGAAGCATTCGGTCGGATTAACCCCTTATCGAGCAAATCTTGAATCTGCTTCTTCAGTTCCGCTAGTTCTATCAAAGCCATGGGTACGTCGCCTTGGAAATAGGGGCTGTTCCAAGCATGATTTCGATACTAAATTCAATCTTTCGAATAGGGGGTAGTCCGGGGAGATCCTCAGGAAGATGTCAAGAAATTCACATACCACCTCAGGTATATTAACTTGCTCCTTAGAGTTCAAGGACTCTAGCACCCCCTTCAATTGCCTCTTCTTGAATTGGGCTTGCTCCAGAGTTACATCCCCAGTATGGAATTCAAACTCTGGATGACTGGGGATCCGAAAAGTAACTTTCTTCTTCCTACAGTCAATGAGAGCATAGGAAGTGCCCAACCAGTCCATACCCAAGACAACGTCAAGCCCAAAATCGTTTATGACTATCAGGTCGGCTAGAAACTCTCTACCACATATCACTATAGGGGACTTCCTACATTCCTTAGAATAGACAACTTTCCCACCTCCCGTGGCTATGTTCTAGGGATTAACCATATCATCACAAGAAATGTATTGTGGAGCAACAAAATTTGCAGAAATAAAAGAATGGGTAACCCCAGAATTGAAGAGAACATGTGCAGGAATAGATTGTACTAAGATGGTACCTGCAATGACTCCATCAGCCACATCAGCTTCCTTTAAAGTCAGATTGTAGGCCCGACCCTGCTTCTTCACTGGTCGGCCTTGCTGAGGCGTCTTGCCCTTGGTTCTAAGGAACATCTCTTGCTGGGTTGGAAGTGCAACTTAGGGCTGTGCGCGGGTTGGGGCTTGCTGTGACATGGGTCCTCTGAAGATGGAATTGTTGGCCTTGGGACAATCGCGGAGCTGATGATCACTAGCCCTGCAGGCCAAGCACTTGCGGTTTGCCCATCTACAGTCCTTCAAAGCATGACCAGGCAGATGGCAGAAGGTGCAGACCAACTCCTTCCAAGCTATTATGGGAGCAGGTGCCAGAAATGGGGCAGGCCTCTTGGGTGGTGGGGGCCTGACACCGGATCTACCAGGAATATGGGTCATTGGGCGCTTTTGGAAGAGCCCTAGCAGTCGCCTCCTTTGCTATAATATCTGCTCCTGAGTCCTTGCTGTCTCCAGAACTTTGGCGTAGGTGTTGAGCGGGAGTACAGTAATATGGCTCTGAATATTGATATCCAGCCCCTGAAGAAACCTCCTGACACGGTCCCCTTCTTGTGCCATTATGTATGACACAAAGCGACTTAGTCTGGTAAATTCTGCGGCATACTGATCTGCGGTACGTCCTCCTTGATTCAAATTGATGAATTGTCGCTCCATCTCTACTTTAGCAGTCATAGGAAAGAACTTTACCAAGAAACTTTCGTTGAACGTCTTCCAGTTGATGGGTGGAGCCAGTGTTTACATCTCAGCGGTCAACCAGATATGGGCGATGTCAGTAAGTTGGATGCTCACTACATCGACCCGGTCTTCCTCGGGAATTTTTACGGCATTCAGCAGTTGCTTTGTCTTGATCAGCCACTGTTCCGCCTCTAGTGGTGTCTCATTTCCTGAGAAGTTACTTGGGTGCAACCTTCAAAAATCTGAGATGTTCCCCACCTTAGTCGGCGCATGGTCAGAGCTTAACCCCATCAGAGCATGCTCCGCAGTCTCCTGAGTCCTCGTTACTCCAGCCCGAAGCAGACCATTCTGATCCTGCTGCAATTCCAGCATGCATTTCAAAGTTTGGAGGATCTCCATGTTCTCTGAGGTTGGGTCGAGTTGGGAGGAAGAGGGGACATTTTTGTTCCGAGCCATGAGTGTGCCTGGAACAGATAGGGAATAGTTTAGAAGGGAATTTAAGGCACGAGTTTAGGGTAACGATGTGTATCAAGACAATTATAGATGCATTTTTCTTATATGTGAATTTGATTGTCTTTATATGGTACGGAATTAAAATAAAACTGGCTCTGATACCAACCAAACCATGTCACGCCCCGCTTCCCGAAATATGGAATACGGGGATGTGACGATGGCCAGCAGATAGTCATGAAGAGGGAAATCTCTTTCGTGAATACCTTAAGCTGTAGTAAATGAGCCAAATTCTCGCACACATATACAAAAGACAACCAGAAGTTTCATTTCACATAAAAGACAAACATCTAAAATAGTCTTTGTCTGGATACAAGATTGAAACTTAACAAAGCAGAAATAAAAGAAGACACAATTTCGGCATTGGGATATCATAACAAGACAAAAGGCCAAAATATATAAGATAAGAAACGTCAAACTCACGCCTGGTAATCTTCCTGGGTTCCTTCGAACAGTGGCTCATCAGTCTCCTTAAGCTCTGATGCTGAAAAATCAAGGTCCGTCAGAAGCGGACCAGTAAGTAAACACACGAGAAGAGGAAACAATAATATGAAAATGTGAAAGTAGGGCAATATAAGTGGAGCACTGGAATCAATGAATCATAAATCTGACGGTAATATAAACTGACAGGTAAGATACGAATTAGAGTAACAGAACAGTCAGGTGAAATAAGGTCATGTATGTATACTATGATATGTATATAATGAGCATGAAGCACCTTGGACAAGTAATGTCATATATCATAATCATCAGGTCACACGATCTCAAGATCAGAAGTTAAGAATCATATGGCAAGTCCAGGAACATCATGTAGTCAAGATTATCCATGTCACAAATAATAATTCTAAGTCTAGTATGTTTTATTATCCTAATTAATGCAGTAGTCCTGCGCCCCGTACCATAGGACAACTACATATCAAACAAGTGATGCGTTGTGGATCCTGATAGCAGGGAGAAACAGTTCACTGTACTCAGGTATCATGTAACATGTAATAACAGGAGCGCGCATAAATAACAAGATCACGTGTGGCATCCAAACCCACAAGGGGTCGCCCTTTCAAGCACACCTCCCTGGATTTCCCCTGCTACAGTCTCCCCCAATAACCCCAGTTTGGTTAATTTTATTAATCAATGTAAATGCGAGATAATGTGTGACTCAGCATGACAGGATTAGGGACCGGTATCAAAAGTATTCAGTGTCAAATAGTAGTTACATTACATATCAAAATTTCGAGAAAAATTGAACATGGTGATAACAATGAGTATGCATAATAGTATAAGTGATGCCAGTGTATTAGGATGTAGACATAATCATAAAATATGAATCATTACATAGGGTGACGTCAACGTACTTATACAATATTTACTAATTTATAGTTATACTTGAATGATTATTTATGTATCAAACATCCTATGCATGCATGTCTTACAATACATGAGATCAAAGAAGGACATGAAAATTGAGATCAGAAAGGAATTTATAAACTAACAAAGGGACACAAAGGAGAGAGAGAGGGTATGTGTACTTGCCTGATGTCGTTGAAATCTGAATTCCTGTAACTACAATCGGCTCTGGGTAAAATTCGCGGCCTAAATATTACGTGAATTAATTAGAGACTTGACATGTTATTTATTCAGTGATAAGTTAAGTGATAATGTATTTTTTACTATTTATTATAATTTTGGTTGGTTAATATTTTCAAATAATTTAATTTTTGAATTTATAGCAACTATTAAAAACATAATTTCATACTAAAATACATGCATAAACTAATAAATTGACGTATAATATTTACATATTACTGAATTATGAATTTCATATTCTTTTTGTGTTATTTAGAAATTTATTGGTCATTTTTAAATAAAATGTCATTGAATAGTAATTACAAAAATATTTAATTTCATGTTATTCTAAGTGTTATTATATCAAAATAATTTTATAGAGCTTCAAATTTAGTTTGTGATTTTCTGTGAATTTTCTAAAATTTTCTGAATTAAAATAAACCTAAAAATCAATAAAAATAAATAAAAAGCTTAACGGGTCTGTTGCTACAGTAACGGGTCTGTTGCTAAAATAATGGGTTTGGGTCTGGTTTGCTACGGTAAATGCTACAATAATTTTTTGACTTATTTTTATTTTATTTGTTTCTTTTCCTTTTTCTTTTTCTTTTCTTTCTTTTTCTCTTTTTCTTCTTTTTTTTTATATTGGGTCGGAACAGACCCGAACCCGGGTCTGTATCCGTAGACCCAGACTGGGACTGTGCCTCGCACAGACCCAGTCGGGTCTTGCTGAGCCCGACCAGGCCAGGCGGGGCCTGGCCTGGCTGACCAGACCCAGGTTGGGTCTGGTCTGGCCCGACCTGGCCAGGCTGGGCCTGGTCTGGCCTGACCAGACTCGGGTCTAGTCTGGCTCAGGCCAGACCTGGCTTGGTCTGCACTGTGCTATGCACAGTGTAGTGCACATCACAGTCTAGTGTTTTTTTTCGATTGCAAATAATTTCTAAAAATAAATTAAAAATTATGATAATTAGGAGGCATATCCTAGGTGTTCTACAAAATTTTATTGTGATTTAAGCATGCGTTTTACAAGGTGAAATTAAAGCTAACATGTAACGCATACTACATGTTCGTTGAAATGCCACAACGAACTAAATTCTACAAAAATACAAAATAAAATACCTGGAACGCTTCCCTTCAGTCTGAATCTTCTTCTCCTCATCCAGCACTTCAGAATCTCGCCAAGTTTGAAAGAGGGAGAGATATTGTAGTGGAAGAAAAAAAGAGAAGTTTTGGTTTTGCAAGTGACTTGAGATAGTAAGATGTCCCTTTTATAAGTACCACACACACCCCTAAGCCCCCCTGAGAGTTAGGCTATGTGAGAGGAGTAATGGGTTCAGTTTGGGTGAGTGGGAATGAGAGGGAGAAAGTGTAGGAGAAGTTAGAGAGAGTGGGGTAAGTTGGAGAAGATGGGGGGAGTAGACGGAAGGTGTAAATAATTAAACATGGGCTTTCAAACCACACGCCAATGTGGCAAAGTGGTCTGGGCGTTAGGATATGTGGGCGGCAACCAAGGGTTCCAATCTGAGAATGAGCAATCTGGTGCTTTGATTTTTTTCAATATTAAGAAAATAAAGGGGTAAAAGGATATAGGGTTAAATAAATTATGTTTACTTCAACACACCAATATCCAAGAAGGAATCTTGGTTGGTGCATTCATTTCCTTTCTACTAGGTCAAGGGTTCAAAACTCGCTACAAATGCAGGTTTTTTAATTTTTATTTTATTTTATTTTAATTTCATTTTTTTCCTTTCTGAATAAACATTTATGCATTATTTTATTGGATTAAACTCTATTAATTCAGAAAAATTCTCAAAAATTCTCAAAAATAAATGATATCATCTTGAACATTTTTGTGAAGTCAGATTTCTAAAATTCATCCCCGATTGTTAATTAAAAATCCCGGAGTCAGTCTGTGACATCGATCGACCTCGAATTGAGATACTCCTCTAATAATTCCCAAAAAAATTTCAAAAATCTCAACAATTTTAAAATAATGGAAAATGATATTTTGAGCTAAAACGACCTTAATTTGACTATCAAGATGATTAAATCATCACCAGATATCAGTATTGACATACGTATTGGGAACCGAGGGTTACAATTGATCTAAGGGGAAAGTTGATTAGAAGTTGACTCTTGTCAAATCGGTGTCTAAGGTTGGGAATTGAGAGGCGAAATCTCGAAGAACAGTGGTTTGGCATAATTAGGCCCGTTGGTCCGGCATGGATACCTCTCACTGAACTTGCCCCTACCTGGCCGATTAACTTGTGGTCAGCTTCCGACAATATCCTCCCGTGGACAGTCTAACCAGTTAGGAGTCGTCTAGGTCTAAGTCAACCCTAGCATAGGCTTGTTTTCTTTTTGTTTTCTTTGTTATTTGTTTGTTTGTTTGTTTTTCTTTTTTGTAAATTGTGATATGAATTTCAATAACAACAATTCTTTCAATTATAATATAAATCCATATTTCACCCCGACCTCATTTGACTCCGGTAACTCTGACCCGGCGTACAACATGAACCAACCATTTATGCCGAGTTGGGATTATCCGAATCAATATGACCCGTACCCCCATCTTATGACCATAATTTTCAAAATAATTTTAACTCTTTACAGTGTTCATGGGGATTCACCTACCTTGAGTCAAATTCTCAACCATCTTATCCATAATTTCCACAATATTCATCCCCCAATTTTGATTCATATACTCCTTTTCCTGAACCACCAATTGAAAAAAATCATCATTGGAAAGGAGTTTGGAAGAAGTGTTAGAGGCCCAAAAATAATTTGAAAACCTAATGGCCTCATCATATCCACAAAGTTTCTATAATTCATGTAGTTCTTTCCCAGAACAACTCAAAGGAAAATCATTATGGGAAAAAATTATAGAATTCGTGCAAGAAACCGAGCGCATAATGCAAAATACGATTGACTTCCCATGTCCATCAAATGTTCATATGAATTAAGAATCTAGCCATTTTGGAAATCCAGTTTCAATTTCATCATACCAACCTGAACTTGACCAACATCCAATTCCTGATACTTTGGCAAGTTATCCATATCCTGAAATTGAACTTGAAGATGAATGTGAACCTCAGCTTTAGTTTAGCAATTCAAGTCCAATCCTTGAATCAATATCGGCTCCTGTAGTGTTACCTGAAGTAAGTAAGGTTCTTGAGCCAATTTTGATTCTCATAATTCCTGAACTTGAATCAATCATTTCACCCATTCACATTCCTTCTGTGGACAAGAATCAAGATTCAATTTTATTACATCTATTTGAACTTGCCCAAAATCTTGAAAACCAGCCTTGACATTTTGGCAAGTTATCCCTTTCCCAAAATTGAACTTGAGCTTGAAAGTGATCCTGAACCTCAAGTTGGTCATTCCATTTCACTTTTTGATTCAATAATGACTCCGGTATCTTTACCAAATTTTTTTCTGGAATCAACATTGAATCCTGTACCAGTACACCGTGAAATAGGATCACCAATCTCTTATGATCACACTTCATTGTTGGGGATAATGTGTGAATATCAATTCTTTGGTTTGGACCCTATTTTTGAACCAATTTCGACTCTCATTGTTGACTTTCGACTTGATCCGAGTCAAATTCTGGAGTCGGTGTCGGTTTTTGTTCCTGATCTATTTGAGTCCAAATCCATCATCTTCCAAAATCACACTTCATTGTTGGATAAGACTGTTGAAGAAAATAACTCAGCAATTATTTTTGAAAATTAAAATTAAATGGGGATAATGTTTTAAATAAGACCATTCATTCAATCATTTTTTATTGGGTCATATTAGAGAGGTCATTGGGGGGTTCCTGGAAGATCCACGCTATTTTGATTAGCTAGCAATGCTTAGCCCAATCAGACCACCACTGGAGCCACCCCCTTGAGGTAATCTTCCTTCCCTCTCCATTTGTTTCATGTATATACATATTCACGATGCATTGAGGACAATGCATGAGATAAGTGTGGGGGATGATTTACTAACATATTTATTTTTATATTTTCTTCCTTTTACACTTCTTTTTAATTTAAAAAATTCTCTTTTACAAAACTTTTTGAATTAAGAGAAATAGTTTTGATTTATTTTAAGAAAATTAAGATTATCTTAGGAATTAGGAAGACCTAAAATTATGAAATTTTAAACGAAGTCAAAATAATAGATCTTATTTAAATTTTAGGATAAGAAAGTAAGATTGAAAAGATAATTTGATCTTAAATTTTTTGCCTTAGATTTATGCACTTCACACTTACACAATTTTTGGGATTGAAACAAAGACAGAAAATGCCATAAAAAATATTAAAAAAACAAAATTTGATGATAATAAAAATCGTTTATTGAAGTTGGGTAATTATGCCTCAGGAAGCATGATTATTCATACCTAAAATGGTGGATAAAAATAAAATAATCCCCTTTAGTTTTGTGGCCTTGTTTACTCGAGTCCTTAAGTCCGAGGGATGTTTTCTCATCTGGTGTTCTAAGATCTTCTGGTTTGGGAGTCACCGGCTAAAGGCTCACTACCCGAGTAAATAAGAAAGCCTAAGAAAACTAAGGGAAGAAAAAGAAATATATATATATAATAATATAAACAAATGGCTTGAAAGTTAAAGTTGAAATCCTAAAAACCTTCACTGTTCACAAAGTGCATATTTTTCAAAGGGTTTTATGAAAGATCAAAGAGTCAATTCAATTTTAAATTCTTACATTTAATTTATAACAAGATTTTGCATTTTGACCTAGTTTAAGGAAGATTAATTTCGGATTAACCTATGACCTTGGATCACTTATATTTTCACAAAAATACTTTAACACTTTTCTCTATTTCAAAAAAATATTTTCAAAATATTAATATTTGATTTCTTTCTTTATGGTTTTATTGTAATCTGCTGAAAACCCTCAGGAGACAAAACTCCTCCTCTAGGGAAAATTTAGAGATTTAACGGCTTGTTGCACATGCTCAGTGCAATCGTGTCACCTGCGAAAGTGGTGTAATAATTTCCTTATTTTTGTTTTGCTCGGGACGAGCAAAACGATAAGTGTGGCGGTGAGATTAGTCTCTAATTTTGCATAATTTTTATCACATCCGTATATTTGTTTGGTATAAAATTCTGCCAATAAAGCTTTGCTTGATACGTTTCCCATAGAGCTTGTGTTCCATGTCTCGACCTGACGGCCAGCCGAGAACAAGAATCCCGATTAGGTGACACTTCATCAAGAATTTTGAATTTACTTGATAAGTTTCCTATGAAGTCTAATTTTGACTCTTTAATCCCCAGTAGAACCAGCAAAAAATAGAAAGGTCCACTTCAAGTGGCACGATCGGAAGCCTTCAGTAAATAAAGTTAGAGGAAAATATCGGCTTCTAAGCCTAATAGAAAATCCTCGATAACTCATCATGCTGAGGGAATAGCATGGGTAGCCCAACTCAAACGATAGTTGGTAAAGGTATACCAAATTCATTGATAGCTGAGGGTTTGTTAAAAATCCTAAGGGACCTGATCCCATTTGATTCTTCCAGAATCCTCTACCAATTCTCTTCCATAGAATGGTGGATCCTCAAAACAAAGAAGTCATGTTAAAATTTTTACCTCTGACTTTTTCTTCATTTTAGGAGTATTATTCTCCTACTTCCCAGCCAGTTTACATTGAATCCTAGACAAATTTTAGGGCACTGTCTCCTATTCCTTGACAGAATTCTCTAGCAATATTCTTACATTTTGCAGAGAACAGTATATTCCACCAAAGTCTCTTGCCAATTTCTGAACATGGAATGGTAGGACGACATCAAACTGTAATTATTTTTCTAATAAAATGAACTACAGATCAAACCTGTCACATTAATATTGCAGACAGTAAAATCTTTGAATATCTGGCAGATCCTGCTAATATCCCTAGCGGATTTAAACTCAACTGTCATTCTCCTCCATAGAATGGCAGGCCCACTTAAATTACTATTACGTTAACAACACATTAACCCTTGTCAAGTTAACATCAAAGCTCTGACAAGTCACTCTGGTGAATCCCCAAGCAGAGAATTTGTCACGATCACTTTGGGCATAATCCCATTTTGAAATTCCCAACAGGGAATTTACATCCTATCTTTCCTAGCTTGATTGTCACGTTAACATTTTAGCTCTAACAATTCTTTAAAGTGTGTGATCATTTTAACTCCCCAGCGAGTTTTTATGGATTCCCCTCGGAGTCTTTTCAATCCCTAGTGGACACTTTGGTTGTCACGTTAACATTATACCTCTGATAATTCTTTAAAGTATTTTCCCTCAAAATCTGCAGAAATACTAATCCATTTTAACTCCCAGTGAGTTTTTAATTGATTCGCCTCAGTCTCTTTTTCAGTCCCAGTAGACTCTTTGATTGTCAAGTTAACATTATACCTCTGATAATTTCTTTCAAAACTTCTCCAAGGAAACGCTTAATTTTCCACAGTGTATCAAATCACATTCCCCAGTGGAATAACTTTCTTGTTGTCATGTCCAGTCAATCACTGATCGGGGGAAAACCGTGCACGAAAAGTGTATGTTTTGAAATTAAAAGTTAAGAGTGTGTGCTTTGGCTTCCTCAATACTTCTGTTATAGCATAAAGGCTAAACGGGTCGAATCCACAGGGACTGGAAGCGATAAAAACTCTACCAGAATGTTCATGTGTATGTTAAGAGTTCTTCAATGTTTTAAAAAATGAAAAGAAAATAAAATAAAGAACGAAAATAGAAGTACAGTGAAACACAAAGAAGTGAGAAACATAGAAGAAATGGTTTTGTGATTTTTGATATATTTCTAAAATAAAGTAAAAATCTAAGAAAACTCATGGATACTGGCTCCACTAACCATGCTAACCTCTTAGTGATAATTGCCTCATATATATCCTTGGCCATCACTAGTCCTTGGTTCAAGAGCATTTCAAAGTATCACCCATACGATAACTTTCACATCTAAACTCAACACAACAAGTGCAAGCTACACTTAAACCATCAAAACTAAACAAGAGTAAGTATGGAGTAAAGTAATGTTAGCTTGTTAGAGAGTTAGGATGTTAGAGTGTTAGAATTCATCATCATGAGCCATCAATGGCTCTTGCAAGAGTAAGGCCAAGTAGAGGCTATTAGATTCATATGGATTATTAAGTAAGAGTTAGCAAGTTAGCGGTTAGTAGTTAGCTACCATGAGAGAAATTAGCTAAATAGATAAAAGGAGTTAGAGAAGAAAACAAAGAGAGGTAAAGAGAGAACCTTTTATAATTTGTTACCTTCTAGTACAAGCACTCTTACTTTCCAACCATGCATCACTCTCTCTCCTTTATAAGATCTAAAAGAAATAAAAAATAAAAAGAGAAAGAAGAAGAACTAGCCTAAACTAAACTACCCTAAACTACAACATGAAAAAAAAACTACCCTACTCTCTAGATATCTCCCTGAAGAACCCCCAAAGGGGGTATTTATAGGCACCAGGGAAAAGAGGGCTAAGGGGACAAAACCTGGCCCAACGCTGGCGCGACCGCGCCAGTACGGCCGCAGGTCCTGGTTTCTAGTTTTGGGCCCCTCGTTTTGACAGTATCACCCTCCTAGGTCAATGGCTATTTTTATAGGCCTTTAATCAGCAATTAAATGGTAATTTTGGGTCTTCTTCTTCATTTCATACCATGACCTAGAAACATGCAAGGGAGGTATTATTAGCAGAATTTAATATTAAATAAATGTGAATATGTGGTATGAAATATGCAGTTTTAGAAACTAATCACACCCCCACACTTATTTTTTGCTCGTCCCGAGCAAAACAAAAAATTAAGAAAATTATTACACCATTTTCGCAGGTGACGCGATTGCACTGAGCATGTGCTAAACCTCTAAGTTTTCCCTAGAGGAGGAGTTTTGTCTCCTGAAGGTTTTCAGCAGATTACACCACAAAATCCATAACAAACGAAATCAAAAGTCAGTATTTTTAAAAATGCATTTGAAATAGAGAAAAAGTGTTGAAATATTTTTGCAAAAATATAAGTGATCCAAGGTCAGAGGTTAACCAGAAATTTTTCTTTCTTAAACTAAGTCAAAATGCAAAATCTTGTTATAAATTAAATGTAAGAATTTAAAATTGAATTGATTCTTTGATCTTTCATAAAACTCCTAGAAAAATATGCACTTTGTGAATTGTGAAGATTTTTGGGATATCGACTCTAACTTTCGTGCCATTTATTTAATATTTTTTCTTTTTTCTTTTTTTCTTCCCTTAGTTTTCTTAGGCTTTCTAGCTTACTCGGGTAATGAGCCTTTAGCCAGTGACTCCCAAACCAGATAGTTTTAGGGTACCAGATGAGAAAACATTCCTCAGACTTAAGGACTCGAGTAAACAAGGCCACAAAACTAAAGGGGATTATTTTGTTTTTGTTCACCGTTTTAGGCGTGAATAATCATGCTTCTTGAGGCATAATTACCCAACTTAAATAAGTGATTTTATTATCGTTTTTTATATATATATAATTTTTATAGCATTTTTAGTCTTTGTTTCAATCCCAAAAAATTGTGTAAGTGTGAAGTGCATAAATCTAAGGCAAAAAATTCAAGATCAAATTATCCTTCTAATCTAACTTCCTTATCCTAAAATTTAAACAAGATCTATTATTTTGACTCAGTTTAAAATTTCATAATTTTAGGTCTTCCTAATTCCTAAGATAATCTTAATTTTCTTAAAAAATAAATCAAAACTAATTCTCTTATTTCAAAAAGTTTTGTAAAAAGAAAAGAAAAGAGTTTTTATACAAAAGAAAATTTTTCTAAAAAGAAAATTTAAAACAACCTACGTTAATAAACCCTCCCCATACTTTTCTTATGCATTGTTCTCAATGCATCATGAATGTGTATATACACGAATCAAATAGGAAGGGAAGGAAAATTACCTCATGGTGGTGGCTCCGGTGGTGGTCTGATTGGACCAAGCATTGCTACCCAATCAAAACATCGTGGATCTTTTAGAAACCCACTAGTGACCTCTCTAATATGACCCAGTAAAAGAATGATTGAGTGAATGGTTTTATTTAAAAAATTATCCCCATCTAATTTTCAATTTTCAAAAATAATTACTGAGGCATTTTCTTCAATATCCTTTTCCAACAATGATGTGTGATTTTGAGAGATGATTGATTTGGACTCAAATGGAACAGGAACAAAAACTGATACCGACACGGGAATTTGACTCAGATCAAGTCGAGATTCAAAAGGGAGAATCGAAAATGGTTCAAAAATGGGGTCCAAACCAAAGAATTGATGTTCACATAACGCCAAAATTTGATCGGGGGAAAACCGTGCACGAAAAGTGTATGTTTTGAAATTAGAAGTTAAGAGTGCGAGCTTTGGCTTCCTCGATACTTTCTCTATAGCATAGAGGCTAAGCGGGTCAAATCCACAGGGACGGGATGCGATAGAAACTTTATAGAAATGTTCAAGTGTATGTTAAGAGTTCTTTAATGTTTTAAAGAATGAAAAGAAAAGAAAATAAAGAATGAAAACAGAAGTACGGTGAAACACAAAGAAATAGGAAACGTAGAAGAAATGGTTTTTGTGGTTTTTGATATATTTCTAAAACAAAGTAAAATGTAAGAAAACCATGGCTACTAACTACTAATGGCTCCATTAACATGCTAAGCTCTTAGTGATAGTTGCCTCACATGTATCGTTGGCCATCACTAGTCCTTGGTTCAAAAGCATCTCAAAGCATGACCCATGCAATAACTTTCACATCCAAACTCAATACAATAAGTGCAAGCTACACTTAAACCATAAAAACTAAACAAGAGTAAGCATGGAGCAAAGTAATGTTAGCTTGTTAGAGAGTTAGGATGTTAGAGTGGTATAATCCATCATCATGAGCCATCAATGGCTCTTGCAAAAGCAAGGCTAAGTAGAGGCTATTAGATTCATATAGATTATCAAGTAAGAAGTTAGCAAGTTAGCGGTTAGTAGTTAGTTGCCATGAGAGAAAATTAGCTAAACATATAAAGGAGTTAGAGAAGAAAACAAAGAGAGGTAAAGAGAGAACCTTTCATAGCTTGTCACCTTCTATTACAAGAACTCTTACTTACCAACCATGTATCACTCTCTCTCTCCTATTGCAAGATCTAAAAGAAATGGAAAATACAAAGACGAAGAAGAACTAACCTAAACTAAACTACCCTAAACTACAATATGGAAAGAAACTACTCTATTCTCTGGTTATCTCCCTCAAGAACCCCCAAAGGGGGTATTTTTAGGCACCAGGAAAAAGGGGGCCTGGGGGATAAACCCTGGCCCAAAGCGCTGGCGCGGCCGCGCCAGTATGGCCGCAGGTCCTAGTTTTGACAGAATTGCCCTCCTAGGTCAATGACTATCTTTATAGGCCTTTAATCACCAATTAAATGGTGATTTTAGGTCTTTATTTCATTCCATAGACCTAGAAACATATAAGAAGGTATTATTCGTAGAATTTAATATTAAATAAATGTGAAGACGTGGTATGAAATATGCAGTTTTAGAGACTAATCAATCACCTCTGAATGGCAAGACTCTAAGCTTGGTGGCTTCTTAATCGATTATGTCCATGTTACTTCTAAATCGATAGATAGTCAAGTCATATCTTCCAGTCCGGTAGGGACTACCCTTTTGCTGTTATGTCCAGTTCGCCACCTCTGAATGGTGGGGCTCTGAGTCTGTTGTTTTTTAGTCGGTTATGTCCAGTTTATCAAATCTGAACCGACGGTGCCCAGATCTCTTCCACTTTATGGTACTCAAACTGTTATGTCTAGTTTGCCTCCTCTAAACAGATGAGTTCATAACCTTGTTCTCCTTTTCCCAGTCAGGACCGAGAGTTCTTGCTATCAAGTTAATACGACTACCTCTGAATAGCGAATTGCGAGCCTAGTGTCTCTTATGTTGGCCCAAAAGGTTACACTCTCAATTTATATAGTTTTGATGATAACAAAACATACAAAAGCTATTTGGCACTAATAAAGATTCTAGAATGAATTTCAGGTTTGTACAAGTCTTGATGGCTTTAAGCATGTTGAAAGGTTATTGGCGCTTAAAGCATATTGAAAGGTTGATGGCGCAAGAGGACTCTTTCATAGGAGAGGAGGCTCTAGCTCGGCAACGCGGTTCAGAGACACCTTCCTATAAAGTTTTTATATTTTTAGTTTGTTAAAGAATAGTATATATGTTTGAAGCTTAGATACACACACACAAATTCAATACGTTTGGTTTTTGGTTTAACCGGTTTTGGATTTCAAGTACATATATCGGGTTTTAGATTTGAACCAGTTTTAGTTCTGCTGATCTGCTTAACACCCTTTTATATTTGTTATCATAACTTTTTATTCTTATATTCAAATAACATGATTTAACTTAAATTTCAAATCTAACTTTCAGATCTAAATTTCTTATTCATTAATAATTTTCAGATTCAAATTTTAAAGATGTCAAATATTTAGTTGAACTCTATTCTTGTTCTGAAAATAGCTTACAGTTTCTGATTTGACACTTGTCAGTGTTTTATTAATAAGTTTCTAATAACAAATGATATTGAGTTGATTTCAGTTGAATTACAAAGAAGACTTAAAGATATACAAATTATTCCGATATACCTAATTTTGAATTTGGACGTTTTCAGCCTAAAAAATGTGCTCGAAGTTGACCAATCTGCCAGATTTGCAGTAATGGCTAATTTTCTGGAGGCTGATTTTTAACATGTTTTTAAAACGTGTTTAAGTTTAAGAAAACGTGGTTAGCTGTATTAGAGGGTCAATTTCTTCCTCTTTTATTCAGGTAAAAGTTTTCTATGTTTACTCTTCCTAAATCCTATATAAAGGGGTCTTAGGGTAGAGGTTTTTACAACAACAAATTCAAAGAGCAAAAGATTTGAGTTTTCTTGAGAAAGAGCTTTTGTTTAAGTTTTGGGCTATTATTTTCAAAAGTTTTATAAATTTTTTTTACTCTTAAAATCTCTCTTCTATTTTTATATCACTTACAAAACCTTGAGCTTCAATCTTATATATTATTCTCTAGGATTTTTGTAAAGAAAAGTTTTTCAAAAGAGAGTTTGTGGTCTTTTGATCACCAAGTGATTATTGTATTTGTGGCTCCACTACTTCTGAACTAAAGGAGTGTGATTGAGGAGTTGGTACTCCCTAGTGGTTGTAATCTTTGTGAAAATTTTAGTAGATCGGAAATCCTTCTGGGTGAAGGCGAGGACGTAGAGCTGGGTGCTCGAACCTCGAAATAAATCTCTGTGTTTGCAATTAGTTTACTTTTGTTATTTTCTTATGTTTCATTCATTCTTATATTATCGATCTATACTCTTACAATAAGATTGCATTGCACACCTCAAACTCTTATTTAGAGGAATCATAAGGAAGGAGTTCAGAGCCCTTCACGGGGTATTCGGCTTCTAATTTTATTTTGAGTGATCGTTGCATCATCTCATTTTAAATTTGTGCATTGATTAGCATAATCACCTATTCACCCCCCTCTAGGTGATTTCAATTGGTATCAGAGCTAGGACTCTAGTTTTTGGCTTCACATCCTTAGAGAGATCCTATCATTTTCTAATCACTATTTTCATATCTTCATTCATACACTAGTAAAGATGGCCGATAACATTAAGACCCCTCCCAAATTTGAAGGACTCAACTTTATCATATGGAAAGTTAGGATGAACATTTTTCTATAATCTCTAGGTATCCTAGTTGCTTGTCTTTGACCAAACCATTTAGCAAACCCGAAGGTAAGGAGGACACTTGGTCCGATCTTACCTCCAAGGAATTTGAGGCTAATTCGAAGGCCAAAATGCCCTACTTTTAGCATTGAATGAGGATGACTTAACACGGGTTATCCATTGCAAGTCTGCCTATAAGATTTGGCAACACTTATTGGTCACACATGAGGGAACATCACAAGTCAAGAGAGCTAAAATTGATCTCTTGCGTTCCCAATATGAATGCTTTAAAATGCAAGAAAATGAATCTATTGATGATATGATTACTAAGTTTACTAAAATCACAAATACTCTTGCTTCTCTAGGTGATGAAATCAACAACGACCAAAAGGTGCGTAAGGTGATTCGTGCGCTTCCTTCATCATGGGAAATCAAAGCTACCACCTTGAAGGAATTAAATGACAAAGACGAGATGTAGCTCATAAGTCTTATTGAAAATCTTAAGACTCATGAGTTGGAGAAAAAGGCTAGAGAAGAAGCAGCATCTCAAATGAAAAAGTTTATAGCCTTTAAGTCTACCTCCACCAACTACAATGATGAAAAGATGAAGAAGATGAAGAAGATGATAAAGAGCTATCTCTTCTTGTGAGAAATGTAAAAAGAATGTACCACAAGAATAAGCTCAACCATAGAAGGTAATGGGAAGGGAAGGAGGAGAAAAAGATCATATGCTACAACTGTCGGAAACCCGGACAAATCATGGCCGATTGTCCAGATTTCAAGAAAAAGATATCTTCCTCCTTGAAGCAAAAGAAGCCGTTTGAAAAGAAGGTGTACAAAGCCACTTTAGACTCAGAAAGTGAATCCGAAGATGAAGTTGACACGGCCAATGTGTGTTTCATGACAAACACACCTAAGGTAACTACGAACCACATGATGATGATAGTGAAATAAGTAAAGAATTATTATTACAAGCTTTCATTGAACTTTCAGAAAGTTTTGATGCTAAAAAGGAAGATTGTTTAAAATTGAAAAGGGAAAATAAAATGCTTAAAAATCAAATTGTTATTTGTTTAAAAGAAAAGGATGAATTATCTTCTAATCTTATTTCAACACAAAGAGATTTTGATGCCTATAGAGTTGCATGCAAAGCTAAATATTTTAAAATTGATGAAAATGGGATTTTTATGTTAAAAACTAAAATAAATGATTTGAAAAATGTTTTAAAAGAATATGCTTTTAATAATACTAAATTAGAAGAAATGTTTTCAAAGAAGCACATGCATACTCCTCATGCTAAACATAAAAAACATCTCATGCCAAAACTCCACATGTTCATCATGCCAACACATCACATGTCAATCATTCTAAAACACCCCATGCTCACAAATCAAATGTTCATAAACCACATGCTCATTATGTTTTTAAATATGAAAGAATTTATAAATGTACTTATTGTGGCTGGAATGGTCATTTAGCCAAATTTTGTTATGATCATATAAATAGTATGAATAATCATGTTTGGGTTCGAAACACTAACGTATTAGGACCCAAGAAAATATGGGTACCAAAATCCACTCCTAGTCTATTTAATGTAGGTGTGAGCTCTCACATGACGTGAGAGTTGTTGGTGCCTTGAGGTGAATGCGTTCCGAGCTAAACGGTGACACTTTTGGATGCATCACTTTCAAGGGGAGTTTGGTGGGAGGACCACCATGGTTTGAAGATATAGAGATATGCCCTCTTGCTTTTGGTAACGATCTCTAACTCCTCATTTAGTTTGCATACTTTCATATTAGTAATTTTTAGCATGTAATGTTTTAATGATTATTATGTTAAATGTCATGTTAATTTGACTTGTGACATACACGTATAGTAATTGAGATACACCATGTTCATATGGATCCATATTTTGTATTCTCACTTTATTTTAACTATTATGTATATCCTTGCTCTAAGACTTGTACATTTAGCCTAATGATCATATTGATTTATATTTTGTTTTATGATTCATGTTTTGATTAAATGTTTAAATGTAACCTTCATTAAAACTTATGTATATATTTGTACAACTAATGAGCCACAATTGATTCTTATATGTTTGTGCTTAAATGCTCATTTGTACCCATTAGATGTACTAGTATAGCCTAGTTTTGATGATTAGTGCATTTCAACTTGTATTCCCTATTTTGTACATACTTTTCATGCATATGTTAATTTTAGTTTAAAACTTTAGATATACATGTATAACCCTTGAGTCATTTACTTTTCATGCAAATTTTTATTATGGACTCATTTGTGTTTTAGGATGTGTATGTATACCTTTAGATTTAGGCAAAACATACATATGTCTTGAAGTTGGAATTATTTTGGTGAAAACTAAAGTTTCATGTTTTTCATGTTTATAAAGGAATTTCATATTGAGCTTAATTGCCTATTCCCATGATTTTGTGATTACATGATTCTTACACTCACATTATTCTTATTTACTCATGATTTTTGTTTCTTGAGCATATATGTGCTTTATAGACTTTGAGTGTCAATTATTATGTGATTTTCATATCTTCATGGTATATATGATTTGGTTTCATATTTTGAAGGATTTCTTATTAGTTTTTAAAAATATCTTTAAAACTAGTTTCTATTCTTCAAATGGTAGAGTTTTCAAACTACGCCTATTTACTTTTAAATCATAATTTTTGAAAACCCCTACCTTTTAAGGGTGGTTGGATGGGCGACCATGACTTGTATACCCTTCTTGAATATCTTTAAACTTGTGCATGATAAGGGGTGGTAAGTATGAGTTATACACTTGATCCTCATTATATTTTTATTGGTATCAAAATTAATATTTCATATGTTTGTATGCTCATATGTGTTTTCTATATATGTATGCCTCATATTTCAATTAGTATATCCATAAATACATATATATGATTTGATTGTACTTGTTTCACATGTTTTTACAATTTTTTTTTGAAAAAGCACAAATTATGTTTGTTAAGCTTGATTTAGTTCATCATGTCAATTATTTTTAATTAGTATCTATTACAAGCTTATGCATTGTTTCTTTTAGTATTTCATAAAGGGGGAGAAAATTCTTGTTTTTATATTGGTTTTACGTAAAATTGGTATTGGTTGTATTTTTAATTTGTATCAGTTTTCATTTTAAATTGGTATCTTACTCCCACCATTTATGATGTAAAATACTTTGGTTTGATATATG
Source organism: Agave tequilana (assembly GCA_038442645.1). Classification (NCBI taxonomy): domain Eukaryota; kingdom Viridiplantae; phylum Streptophyta; class Magnoliopsida; order Asparagales; family Asparagaceae; genus Agave; species Agave tequilana. The sequence continues at coordinate 50,567 of JAVJIF010012962.1, read as the reverse complement.
CTAACATTTTCAATATTAGTATCAATGATCTTAAATTGGTATTATTCTCTATTTCGTATCCTTATTGCAAAATAATTTTAGTGTTTATCTAAAAATTTAGTTTTTACCTTTAATTAGCATCAATATTTTTCAATTGGTATCAATATGTTTATCAAAAATTTTAAATTGGTATAAGAAAAACTTAAGTTTTGATCTTTAAGATTTGATGATATGACAATTGATTGCTTTTTCCTTAGCCCCTTTGTTGATGAATTAACAAAAAGGGGAAGAGATATTTGAGTTTATATATACATATATGTATGTTTATATCTTGTTTATGCATATATTGTTTATTGGTTATTTCCTAACCCTTTTTGATGTATGATAAAAGGGGGAGAAGTATTTGTGGTTTCATGTTTTGATTTCATTTGTTGTACATGTTTTACTCATGTATGTTTTTTATATGTTTATGTTTCATATTTTATACTTGATAATAGAGCATCATTTGAGGGGAGTTTTTATCTCCCTTCTATATCTTGTGTTATAGCTTATATATTTTGTCATCATCAAAAAGGGGGAGATTGTTTGCCCAAAAGGTTACTCTCCATTTATATAGTTTTGATGATAACAAAACATACAAAAGCTATTTGGTACTAATAAAGATTTTAGAATGAATTTTAGGTTTGTACAAGTCTTGATGGCTTTAAGCATGTTGCAAGGTTATTGGCGCTTAAAGCATATTGAAAGGTTGATGGCGCAAGAGGACTCTTTCATAGGAGAGGAGGCTCTAGCTCGGCAACGCGGTTCAGAGACACCTTCCTATAAAGTTTTTATATTTTTAATTTGTTAAAGAATAGTATATATGTTTGAAGCTTAGATACACACACACAAATTTAATACGTTTGGTTTTTGGTTTAACCGGTTTTGGATTTCAAGTACATATATCGGGTTTTAGATTTGAACCAGTTTTAGTTCTGCTGATCTGCTTAACACCCTTTTATATTTGTTATCTTAACTTTTTATTCTTATATTCAAATAACATGATTTAACTTAAATTTCAAATCTAACTTTCAGATCTAAATTTCTTATTCATTAATAATTTTCAGATTCAAATTTTAAAGATGTCAAATATTTGGTTGAACTCTATTCTTGTTCTGAAAACAGCTTACAGTTTCTGATTTGACACTTGTCAGTGTTTTATTGATAATTTTCAAATAAAAAATGATATTGAGTTGATTTCAGTTGAATTACAAAGAAGACTTAAAGATATACAAATTATTCCTATATACCTAATTTTGAATTTGGACGTTTTCAGCCTGAAAAATGTGCTCGAAGTTGACCAATCTGCCAGATTTGCAGTAATGGCTAATTTTCTGGAGGCTGATTTTTAACATGTTTTTTAAACGTGTTTAAGTTTAAAAAAATGTGGTTAGCTGTATTAGAGGGTCAATTTCTTTCTGTTTTATTCAGGTAAAAGTTTTCTATGTTTACTCTACCTAAATCCTATATAAAGGGGTCATTAGGGTAGAGGTTTTTACAACAATAAATTCAAAGATCAAAAGTTTTGAGCTTTCTTGAGAAAGAGCTTTTGTTTAAGTTTTGGGCTATTATTTTCAAAAGTTTTCTAAAAGTTTTTTCCTTAAAATCTCTCTTCTATTTTTATATCACTTACAAAACCTTGAGCTTCAATCTTATATATTATTCTCTAGGGTTTTTGTAAAGAAAAGTTTTTCAAAAGAGAGTTTGTGGTCTTTTGATCACCAAGTGATTATTGTATTTGTGGCTCTACTACCTCTGGACTAGAGGAGTGTGATTGAGGAGTTGGGTACTCCCTAGTGGTTGTAATCCTTTGTGAAAATTCTAGTGGATCAGAAATCCTTCTGGGTGAAGGCGAGGACGTAGAGCTAGGTGCTCGAACCTCGAAACAAATCTCTGTGTTTGCGATTGGTTTACTTGTGTTATTTACTTACTTTTCATTCATTCTTATATTGTCGATCTATACTCTTATAACAAGACTACATTGCGCACCCCAAACTCTTATTTAGAGGAATCACGAGGAAGGAGTTCATAGCCCTTCACGGGGTATTCGGCTTCTAATCTTGTTTTGAGTGATTGTTACATCATCTCATTTTTAAATTTGTGCATTGATTAGCATAATCACCTATTCACCCCCCTCTAGGTGATTTCATCTTAGTCGGTTATGTCCAGTCCATCACCTCTGAACCGATGGGTGCCCAGATCCAATTCACCCTTGCAATCCCCAATGAGCTAGATGCTAAGTTAATTCGACTACCTCTGGCAGCAGATTCAGAATTTAATGAGTCTTAATCTATCACGTCCAGTTTATCACACCTGAATAGGAGGGTCCCTAAAATCGATTTCACCCTCATTTTGTCGTTTTGTTCATTTTATCACCTCTGAATGATAAATTTTTAAGCTTGGTGGCTTCTCAATCGGTTATGTCCAGTTATCACCTCTGAACTGACAGATAGCCAAAACTCATCTTTCTTTTTAGTTTATCATGTCCATTTTATTATCTCTGAACAGTAAAACTCTGAATTTGAAAGTTTCTCGATCGGTTATGTCCAATCAAATACCTCTGACCGATCAACGCCCGAATTTCATCCTTCAGCCTCTTGTGGATTCCCTTTGTTGTCATGTCCAGTCCACCACCTCTAAACAATAAAATAGTCTGAGTTTGATAATTCTCAGTTGGTCATGTCTAGTCCATCACCTCTTAACTGACGAATATAATATCTTACTTTTCTTTATCGTTATGTCTAGTTTATCACCTCTGAATGACAGAATTTTAGGTCTGTTATTTCCTATCCTGTCACATCCAGTCAGTCACCACTGAGCAGATGGACTATTAGACCTACCCTTCTTTAATCCCTAGTGGATTCTTTCTCCTAGACAATTCTATCATATTCAAGATTAGTCTTGATTTTAGTTTTAATTCCATCGGAAATTTTGCTTGGTGAAAGTTCACCTTTCTTTAAAAGTTCTTTCCGAAGGACTTACATATTAAAGTTTTTCTCATGTTAAGAACTTAAAAGCAAATATGTTAAAGTTTTTCTCATATGAAAAACTTAAAAAAAGGCAAAGAGCAAAGATTAAGAAGAAAAAATTGGACACCATACAAGTCATTGATCAAAAAGTAAATTTTATTGATTAATGAAAAGCATAAAGAAGATACAAGGGTAGTACTTCAAGGTTGTCTCTCATACAATTCAGTCTTTACTTCAAAATCAGGGGACTCGTTGCTCTAAGATCTACTTTCGTTTCTTTTTAAACAATGGTGTTTCTCGAGGTCAAAATATAGTGGGACATTCTGAATTCCATCGGACCAGCTGGACGAAAGGCCTCCCACTGGACAAGGTCATAGTCCTTTGCTTAATGGAAGATACTGTTACCAGAAAGTCATCCAATGAGCATGAGTTCTTCATCGTTGTCACTTCTTTGAATAATGGTGAAAGGAGGATCCGAGATCTTACTAGTGACATCCCCTTTCCTATGACCTTCAAGTTCTCTGTGCAGAGAACTAGCAAAGGAGAAATATTAGTGGAAGCAATGGCATAGTTTCCCATATATTTTGAGCTCAATAACGCAAGCTTGCAACTAAGTGGGTCATCCCGGATAAGTAACTGTTGGCCGACGCGTGGTGTGGCAATTCTAAACACATGATTTGGCCTTCTGAATATAGTTCTATCATCATCCTCGAAAATGGTCATGAAAATGATACTGCAAAATGCATGTTCGTCCCCGCCTAGAATTAGTGCCTTCTACTCTAGTGTGCTCTTCCTATTGATAAGTAAAGCCTAGATTTGAAAATGGAAATTCATACTTTCGTCCACCCTCATCGCCAAGTCAAAGAGATTATTCAATAGATTAGAAGCGTAATGCACTACAAAACAAAAAAGAGTAAACCTGTTAGCCTTGGGTAAAAGGAGAAGTGCTAAGTCATAGCTTCGCTCCCTTAATGAAACTAATCCAGATTCAGCTTCGCTCCTCAAGCGAAGCTAACTTCGTTTTGAGGTTAAACTCCACACTACAGAGAGGCAAAATGCTAAAAGCCCAAAGGCTAGCTTCACTTAGAAGCTTAAAAGGCACTGATGCTTTGAGAATTAAAAAGAAAATTTATTTATCTCAAAAGTCCTTGATTAAAGCTTAACTTTGAAGCTCAATGATCAGTACGATTTTACATCATTTTTATGCTTCTAATTATCTATTATTTGTATATAAATAATGCTACTAAGTCATATTTGATTGGATTTGCGGAAAACATATAACATGGAGAAAGAAGAAAAAGAAAAAAAGAGGAATCCAGTTATTTCAGCAGTGAAAGCACGCAATTTATAAAGATTAAGGGTTACTTTTCAAGCATATTGTGATATTTTAGTCATAACTTTAACTACACAATTCAAATAAGCTCATTCAAGATGTCTATAGAAAGAGAATTTGAATATCTACAACTTTTATGTTGAGAGATTTTGCTAATTCAGCCATCTGTCTGCCCATAAAAGCCAAAGAAATTCAAAGGCAATTGGATTGAGACTGATTGCAATAATGAAACGTTGAGAGGGCTGAATGTAATTTTTCTATTTTTTTCTGAATTCTTTTTAGAAATTATCTGAAGTGAGATTTTTTCGACAATATTTGCTCTCTTCTTTTATTTTTGATCATGAGTAGGGATTGAGAGTCATCAGAGGAGTGGATTTGTAAAAAGAGGTGAGAATATCATGTTCATTGGCCTATAAAGGCTACATGATGTGAGGGTTTTGGGGGCTATGATTTTGGAGCAGCAATCCTCTTTTCCAGAATTTTTTGTTAGAAAATTATCTTTCATGTATGCTGTTTTTTTGATCCAATGAATGCATTATTAATTGTGCTTTGTTAATAACTGTGCACGGAGCTCCCTTTCTTTCCATGATTTTTCCAGTTAAGGGGATGTCCTGTTCATGACACTATAGGGTCAGCGCCTCCTTCTCAGCGCGAGGCAAAGAAGAGCGGGGATTCTCACCTCAAGATCTGTGCGTGTGATTGCCCAGGGACATCTACTGTGCAAAGACAGCAGACCCAAAGGTAATTCAATTTTGATGAGCTTTAGTTTTATTCATAGTTAATTAATTAGAGTAAGTTAATTAATCATGCTTTATTAGATCATATGTTTGTTAGCTGCATCATGATTAGCTAGACTCTCTCTAGTATCTAGGGGAGATTAACCAAGGTTAGAATTTAGTGTTGTCAATGGTAGACCTTCTATTTAGGATTGTTGTACACGCCGATTGACCTATAACTTTCAGGAGATTATTTCTAGTACATTTGGGTATTTAACAGGTAATGTGTCTGGAGTTTATGGTCCATACTTAGGGTTTTGTTGCTTTTTTGCTATTTATTTAATTTACTTAATTTACCTTTGATGGATCAATGAACTGAATAATACCTGATTGTACACATATTTTGCATTCTTTTCATTACACTCCTCCATTTATCATGTAATAAATCTGCTAATTTTCTTGTCTTAAATGTCTATTTTGTAGAAGATAATCATGAAGAGCAAGAGGATTAAACTAAATAAATACCAGTTAAAATAAAATTTAAATGGATCTATTTGGTTAGCTGAGGATGATCCCAGATCTAATTAGAACAAATCAAGAATTGGGACACATGTTCAGCTGAAGATTAGTGCAAATCAGAAAGATAATACCAAATGGAAACTAGTAAAATTTAAATTTTTATAATCCATTTTGGTTTGCTAAAGATCAACTGAGGATAACATCAAATGCAGATTCTAAATTCAAAATCCAAAGGGATAAATGGATAGAGAAAAGATTAACGGATGAGATGAAGCCATTTTGACTCAGATTCTGACTGGATACATTTTAGTATTTGAATCATAACTTTCACTACCAAAACACAAATCTGATGATTCAAGGTGATCCAGAAAGATGACTTAAAGCTCTATAACTCTTAAGTTGATCAGTATTTCTAATTCTATCATTTGATAAGTTATATTCAGCAATTAACACACCAATAAGCTGCAGATCAGAACTGAATATCGACATCAAATCAAGTTTGGAGATAAGGGTAGGATTCAAATTCAGAAATAGCTAGATTCTCCTATCTTCATAGTCCTCTATCCTTTGTATTTCTCTTATAAATACCTGCGATCTCAAAGGCAAAAGGGGACGATGAAGCAGAGATAGGATTTAGGCCAGTTTTTCATTCTTTTTAGTGTAACTTTTTATTTTCCTTTTATGTAATTTTTATTTCTTTGTAAGCATAGGATAGACTGAGATTCATATAATTAAGAGAGAGATACTTATATTGAGAGTGACACCGATGTAACCTCCTCCTTTCTTTCATCATTTCTACAAGCAATCAAAGGTAACATATTTATGCTTTTCTTTGTTTATATGTTCTAATTCATCTTTCTACTTTTCCTCTTTTAGTTTTGATGAACATCCAAGTGAATCTAGAAGCATCAATATAGCCATGTTTGTGTGAGTGCCATTGATATTTCATGATGATGCTCTCCTCCTTAAGATTCTGTATCATTTCATTCTTATTCGTCTTGATGATGTAATACGAATGGGACTGAGCTCGATCTTATGGGTTATGCATTGATCGCCTCCGAAGCAAGGTAAAACATGCAAGGGTTCCTGTTTAGACATATATATTGCATAAATATTATTACATTTCTACATATATTCAGTAATGAATATTGCAAATAACTTGTCTTAATGTCCTAATTCATGCAGGGTATGATAGGGAGAAGATAATCATGAAATTTATCCAATTAAATTCAAAAGTTCAAAAGAAAGAGATCGATTCAAATCCAATGGTTCTAAAAGCTATCTTATCTGAAAACTGAACATATCAGATAAGATAATATCATCTAAATTCAACAGAAAAATGGATTGTTTAAAAACCCTATTAGTCTTGCTGAAGATAAATGGTATCTTAGAAGACAAACTGAAAATCCAAGAGGATAAATGGATAGAGAGAAGATCAAGGATGAGATGAAGCAATTTAGATTCGGATTCAGGCTGGATACAGTTTAGCATTTTAATCATAACTTTCTCTACCGAAACTCAACTTGGATGATTTAAAATGCTACAGAAAGAAGACTTAAAGGGCTACGATTATTCTGTTGATAACTCTTTCCAATTCTATCATTTGTTAAGTGATATTCAGCAATCAACACGCCAACAAGCTGCAGATAAGAATTGAATTTCTGGATAAATTAAATCAAGTTTGGAGATAAGAGGAGAATTCAAATTCAGAAATATCCAGCTCTTCATATCTTCATACGCGTTCTATCCCTCTGGTTTTCTCCTATAAATACCCTCATAGCTCAAAGGCAGAAATGACACCATCTCAGAGATAGAGCTTTAGTTTTGGTTATTCTTTTCTTCTTTAAGGTAATTTTTATTCTTTTTTATTTTCTTTTAGGTTAGATAGAGTTACATGAGAAAAGAGAGGAAAAATTATTGTAGAGTGACACTATTATAATCTTTTCTTCAAGAATCTTATATTGAAGGTGACAATCAATGGAGGTTTTTCACTTTTCTTTATTATGCTCGATCTCGCTGAAGCCTTGCTTTCCTTTATTCTTTTCTATTACTTCGCTTTACTTCAGTTTAGGTAAATTTTCATTATGATTTAAATAGTAGAGGTAAATATTTTTCTTTTATTTCTGATTTTTGCATCAACACTTTTCATTATCTCTTTTTTGTTTCTTTTTCTTTTATAATTAAAACAATACCACTACCACCTTCTCTTTTTAGCATCTCCTTCTTAACTTAACATAATAATTTTATTTTCTTTTTATAAAATTGAGAAGATAAATATTAACGAGTTTCGATAAATTAAAATAGAGAAACTCACATAACGCTTCCATCGGTGTCCCTTGATCAGCAAAAAGCAAGCACAAGAATGAGTAAAAAGAGTGTGGGTCAATGTTATTGCTTTTGCGATTCTTCTGTAATAGCGAAGTGGCTAAACGGGTCATATCCACAAGGAGGGAGAGCGATGAAAGCTTGATGCGGCTTCTTTGTTCAAGAAAAGAGAAAGTTCTTTGTTTCAAATAAAGAATTAGAAAATGAAAACAAGTTGGTTTCAAGGATTGTTTTAGAATGATTTGGTGGTTTGTAAAGTTAGATTTTCTTAATGGTAAAAACGCATAACTAACTTTCTACTAAGTGCTCCCACTAATCCTTAACTTCTTGAAGATGTAGCCTCATGATAGATCATAGGCAAGTATACCCCTTATTCACAGGAACTGTTCACGTGGAAATCGAGTGAAAGTTCTTCCTATAACTTAGCTTAACGCGGCAAAAACTTGAACATTTCCTTATCAAGATCCAATTGAAGGCGAGAATACGGGAAGACATAAGTGCACTAATGGTATCGGCAAAGTTAAAAGGAAAATCTCTAACTTATAAAACAAGTAAAGCATACAATCCATAGATCAATAAAAACTCGTTAAGTATGAAATATAAGAAAGTGAATACTTGAATATAAGTTAGAGTTAGAACCCTCGTCTTAAGATATCATAGCTCTTGTTTGCACAAGGCTTATTTGAGACTATTGACTCATTTGGGTTTATCAATCAAGTTGTTAGAGATTAGTGAGTTAGTAGTTAGTTAGCCATGTAATGGAAGAGTTAGTTAGACATGGTAGTAAAAGAAACAACAAAAGAAAAGAAGTAAAGAGAAAGGGAGTTACACTATAATAAGAAAGTAAAAGCAAATGGAAAACACAAGTAAATGGAAGGAAAGAAGAAAGAGAAGTAATTACTTGTATTAGCTTGTCACCTTCAAATACAACTCTTACACACTCTCTCTCTTTCACTCTTATGGCTAAACTAAAACTTGAAGAAGAAACTAAAATAACTACAATCCTAAAAACTTGATTACAACAATGCTCTAAACTCTGGATCGATTAGTCTCTAAAACTGCATATTTTATACCACATCTTCACATTTATTTCGTATTAAATTCTGCTAATAATACCTCTCTTGCATGTTTCTAGGTCCATGACATGAAATGAAGAAGAAGACCCTAAATCACCATTTAACTGGTGATTAAAGGCCTACAACAAATAGCCATTGACTTTGGAGGTGATTCTGTCAAAATTTGAGACCCAAAACCCAAAACTGAGATATCCAGCCAACTGGGGGACAAGAGAAGACAGTGCAGCAGGTGGCGCGCGGCCGCACTATGGCCGCGGCCGCGTTTGGGGCCATAGGTTGTCCCCTGGCCCCCCACTTCCCTGGTGCCTATAAATACCCCCATGGGGTTCCAGAGTTGAAGATATGTAAGGTTTAGGGTTGTTCTCATTTTCATTATGTAGTTTAGGGTAGTGTAGTGTAGTTTTTCTTCTTCTTCCTCTTTGTATTTTTCATTTTCTTTAGATCTTGTATTAGGGGAGAGAGTTATACATGAGTGGAATGCAAGAGTGCTTGTAATAGAAGGTGACAAGCTATGAAAGGTTCTCTCTTTACCTCTCTTTATTTTCTCTCTACTTCCTTTTACATGTGTAGCTAACTTTTATCTCATAGAAACTAACTACTAACCACCAACTAGTCTAACTTCTTATTTGATAACCACATGAATATAATAGCCTCAGTTTTGCCTTGCTTTTTCCAGAGCCATTGATGGCTCATGGTGACGGATCTAACACTCTAACTTCCTAAACACTAATAAACTATCATTAGTTTACTCCATGCTTACTTTTCTATAGTTTTGATGGTTTAAGTGTTGCTTGTACTTGTTTATTGAGTTGGGTTGTGATGAGTTATATATGGGCCATGCTTTGAAAGCTCTTGAACCAAGGACTAGTGATGGCCAATGATACATGTGAGGCAACTATCACTAAGAGGTTAGCGTGTTGATGGAGTCATTAGTAGTTAGTAGCCATGAGTTTTCTTTCTTTTCATTTTGTTTTAGAAATAAATACAAAAATTACAAACATATTCTTTTCTTTTCCCACTTCTTTGTGTTTCCACCGTACTTCTCTTTTCATTCTATCTTTTCTTTTCTTTTCATTCTTTCAATTTTGAAGAACCGTTAACATACACGTGAACATACCATGTAAGCCTCTATCGCCTCTCATCCTTGTGGATTCGACTCATTTTAGCCTTTATGCTATAACGGAAGTTTCGAGGAAGCCAAAGCACACACTTTAAATCTTAACTTCAAAACATACACTTTTTGTGCGCGGTTTTTCCCCGATCAAATTTTGGCGCCGATGCTGGGGTTGGGAACGGTTTGATTTCATATTTTTCTTAACCTTTCTTCTTTGTTTTTAGTGTGCAGGTTAAATTTTTAGTGTTGCAGAAGTCCACACTTGCTCTGGTGTGGTTGGGTAAATTCTTGTATATTCATATACTCTGCTGCTAATTTTCTTTATATTACCTGTACACTGTAAATAATTTTAAGAAACTAAAATATAGAAATTGGATGCTTTAAAATTGTTTAGACATTTGCATCTAGGCACGTGTCAATTTTCATTCCAGTATACTATATTTTATTCTTGTGTTGTTGTGATATTGACGGATATGAACATATTGCATTCCATATAGTTAGGACAAACACTTCAGTGATTTATTCGCTTTTTTGTGTTCATTCTTATCTATATTGCACACTTGCACAAATTATATTTAAGGGCAAAACCCAAGACAACATAAGTTGGGGAAGTCATTGTTGGCCCAAAGGTTACACTCTCTATTTGTAGAAGTTTTAATGATAACAAAATATATAGAAGTATTTGGTGCTAATAAGTTGTTTTAGAATGAATTTCAGGTTTGTACAAGTCTTGATGGCTTTAAGCATATTACAAGGTTATTGGCGCTAAAAGCATGTTGATAGGTTGATGGCGCAAGAGAACTCTTTTATAGGAGAGGAGGCTCTAGCTCGGCAACGTGGTTTAGAGACTTCTTTCTTTATAATTTTTATATTTTAGTTTGTTAAAGGATAGTATATAGTGTTGAAGCTCAAATTCCCCATACATACAAAATTGCACATGTTTTTCAAAGATTATTTTTGTCTCTTGTCTAAAAGATTTTAATAGATCTATTTCAGTATTTGCAAACTCTATTTATTGTAGTCTACCAAGTCTTGACAAATATTTTTTAATTAACATATCTTCAAAACTATTTCCTAAAAGTAATCTGTTTTGACCTGTTATGGTCGATCGGCTCTGTTTCAGGTCAGAACGGTCGACCGAGCAGTCGACCGCAGTTCTGACCGTTGGGTGCGTGCATGTGTGCAAGTTATCCGGTCGACCGGCGATCGACCGGACCCCATATCGATCGACCGAGCTTCGACCGACTGACTGCACCCAAGTCTCTGTTTGGAACGGTCGACCGGGCGGTCGACCGAGGCCTGCCAACGGTCAAATAATTTTGAAAACCGGTCGACCGGGCTGGTCGACCGTGAGTGTATTAACAGCCAAAATGGCTAGTTTTTTAAACCTGTTTTAAAACGTGATTTTATTCTCCAAATGAGGTTTATGGCTGGTTTTGGGTCTTATCTTCCCTGATTAGTCAAAATTATTGTTTACCCTTTAATCCCTACCTATATACTATAAATAGGGGTGGATGGGGTTGAGGAGAATCACAACAATATTTGCAAAAGAAATCAAAACTTGAGTCTTTTTGAAAGAAGTTTTTACTCTCAGTTTTTGTGCTCTAATCGCTGATTTTTCTCTGAAGTTTTTGAATCAAAACTCTCTTCTACTTTGTTTTATTTTTCACTTACAAACCTTGAGCTTCAATCCTATACATTATTCTCTAGGGTTTTGTAAAAAAAAGTTTTTTAAAAGAGAGTTTGTGGTCTTTTGATCACCAAGTGATTATTGTATTTGTGACTCCACTACCTCTGGACTAGAGGAGTGTGATTGAGGAGTTGGGTACTCCCTAGTGGTTTTAATCCTTTGTTGAAGTTCTAGTGGATTGGAAATCCTTCTGGGTGAAGGCGGGGACGTAGAGATGGGTGCTCGAACTTCAAAACAAATCTCTGTGTTTCCGATTGGTTTACTTGTGTTATTTACTTGCTTCTCATTCATTCTTATATTGTCGATGAATACTCTCACAACAAGATTACATTGCGCACCTCAAACTCTTATTTAGAGGAATCACGAGGAAGGAGTTCAGAGCCCTTCACGGGGTATTCGGATTCTAATCTTGTTTTGAGTTATCATTGCATCATCTCATTTTAAATTTGTGCATTGATTAGCATTATTACCTATTCACCCCCCTCTAGGTGATTTCAATTAGTATCAGAGCTAGGACTCTAGTTTTTGACTTCACATCTTTAGGGAGATCCTATAATTTGCTAATCACTATTTTCATATCTTCATTCATGCACTAGTAAAGATGGCCGATAACATTAAGACCCCTCCAAATTTGATGGACTCAACTTTCCCATATGGAAAGTTAGGATGAACATTTTTCTACAATCTCTAGGTAGCCTAGTTGTTAAGTCTTTAACCAAGCCATTTAATAAACCCGAAGGTGAGGAGGACACTTGGTCCGAACTTACCTCCAAGGAATTTGATGCTAATTCGAAGGCTCAAAATGCCCTACTTTTAGCTTTGAATGAGGATGACTTAACACGGGTTATCCATTGCAAATCCTCCTATAAGATTTGGCAACACTTATTGGTCACTTATGAGGTAACATCACAAGTCAAGAGAGCTAAAATAGATCTCTTGCGTTCCCAATATGAAAGTTTTAAATTGTAAGAAAATGAATCTATTGATGATATGATTACCAAGTTTACTAAGATCACAAATGCTCTTGCTTCACTAGGTGATGAAATAAGTAATGACCAAAAGGTGCGTAAGGTGATTCGTGCTCTCCCTTCATCATGGGAAATCAAAGCTACCACCTTGAAGGAATTAAATGACAAAGACGAAATGGAGCTCATAAGTCTTATTGGAAATCTTAAGAATCATGAGATAGAGAAAAAGGCTAGAGAAGAAGTGGCACCTCAAAAGAAAAAGTCTATAGCTTTCAAGTCTTACCTCCACCAACTACGACGATGAAGAAGATGAAGAAGTTAATGAAGAGCTATCTCTTCTTGTGAGAAATGTAAAGAGAATGTATCACAAGAATAAGCTCAACTATAGAAGGCGTTGGGAAGGGAAGGAGGAGAAAAAGATCATATGCTACAACTGCCGGAAACCCGGACACATCATAGCCGATTATCCAGATTTCAAGAAAAAGATATCTTCCTCCTTGAAGCAAAAGAAGCCGGTTGAAAAGAAGGTGTACAAAGCCACTTGGGACTCGAAAAGTGAATCCGAAGATGAAGTCCACACGTCAAATGTGTGTTTCATGGCAAACACACCTAAGGTAACTACCGAACCACATGATAATGATAGTGAAATAAGTAAAGAATTATTATTGCAAGCTTTTATTGAACTTTCAGAAAGTTTTGATGCTAAAAAGGAAGATTGTTCAAAATTGAAAAAGGAAATTTTATGCTTAAAAATCAAATTGCTATTTCTTCAAAAGAAAAGGATGAGTTATCTTCTATTCTTATTTCAACACAAAGAGATTTTGATGCCTATAGAGTTGCTTGCAAAGCTAAATATCCTAAAATTGATGAAAATGAGTTTTTCATGTTAAAAACTAGAATAAATGATTTGCGAAATGTTTTAAAACATTGTGCTTTTAACAATACTAAATTAGAAGAAATATTTTCAAAGAAGCATATGCATACTCCTCATGCTAAACATGATAAAACTTCTCATGCCAAAACTCCATATGTTCATCATGCCAACACATCACATGTCAATCATGCTAAAACACCCCATGCTCACAAATCACATGTTCATAAACCACATGCTCAATTATGCTTTTAAATATGAAAGAATTTATAAATGTACTTATTGTGGCCGGAATGGTCATTTAGCTCAATTTTGCTATGATCATATAAATAGTACAAATAATCTTGTTTGGGTTCAAAACACTAACGCATTAGGACCCAAGAAAATTTGGGTATCAAAATCAAGCCTTAAATTATTTAATATAGGTACACACCAAGACTCCAAGACGTAAGGCGCGGTAGTACCTTGATAGTAGTTGCTCAAGGCATATGACGTGGGACATCAACAATTTCACAATCCTATCAAGGTACGTTGAAGGTGGCACCGTCACCTTCGGAGATGACTCCAAGGGCACCATCATCGGTATAGGTAACATTAAGATTGGTGCATCTCCTTTAATTGAAAATGTAGTTCTTGTTGATGGGCTTAAACATAATTTGCTCAGTATTAGTCAACTATGTGATCGTGGTCTCAAAGTTGTGTTTGATGAATCTTCTTGCAAAATTTTTGATTGTAAAACAAATGATTGTATTCTCACTGGATTTCGTGAAAATAATGTCTAGATATGCTTAATTTGGATTGCTCTACAAAATGTTTAAATACTTTTGATGAGATTTCATGATTATGGCATAGAAGATTAGGCCATGCATTTTTTGATCACCTTGCTAGAATAAATTCTAAGAAATTGGTGAAGGGTATTCCTTACTTGAAGTTTGAAAAAGACCGCATTTGTGGTGCGTGCCAACTTGGGAAACAAACCAAGTCCTCTTTCAAACCAATCAAGGATATCATGTCATCTAGGCCATTAGAATTGATTCACATGGATCTTTTTGGACCAACTAAAACTAAAAGCTTAAATAGAAATAGATATGTTTTTGTGTTAGTCGATGATTTCTCTCGCTTCACTTGGGTTTTCTTTTTGGAGCATAAAGATCAAACTATTTCGCATTTTAAGATTTTTCGAAAAAGGGTTGAAAAAGAAAAGGATTATCGATTTTACGGATAAGAAGTGATAGAGATGGTGAGTTTGTCAATCAACTCTTCATGACTTATTGTGATGAAAAAGGAATTAAGTATGAAATGTCATGTCCTAAAACTCCACAACAAAATGGAGTAGTTGACCGAAGAATAGAACTCTTTAAGAAATGGCTAGGATTATGATAAGTGAATATGGGCTCCCTCAATAGTTATGGGCCGAGGCCGTAAACACCGCATGCTACCGTATTTATTTGTGTAAAAATACTTTCAAAACTTCTTTTGAAATTTATCATTTAAGAAAATCAAATGTTTCATACTTTAAAGTTTTTGGATGCAAGTATTTTGTTTTGAACACCAAAGATAATTTGGGTAAATTTGATGCTAAGGCTTATGAAGCAATCTTTGTTGGCTATTCTAGTACTAGCAAAGCATATAGAGTGTTCAATAAATCATCTCATACTATTGAAGAATCTATGCATGTTAAATTTGAAGAATCTAATGCTATTGTTGAGAATGTTATAGAGATTGACTCATTAGGTGAGGACATGGAGAAAATATCCTTGAAGAACTCACCCATCCAAGAAGACAAGCAAGAACCTATTGGTGAAGTTCAAAAGGATGAAGTGGAACAATCACAACCACTTCCTAAAGATTGGAGATACGCCTCAAATCATCCCAAAGATCTCATTATAGGTGATGTATCAAAGGGGGTAACCACTCGCTCCAAACTCCATGATTAGTGTGAGAATTATGCATTCATATCTCATTTTGAACCCAAAAACATCCTCAAAGCCGAGGGTGACTCATATTGGTTGCTTGATATGTAAGAAGAGCTCAATCAATTTAAGCGCAACCAAGTTTGGCACCTTATTCCTAGACCCCATAATAGACTAATAATTGGTACTAAGTGGATTTTAGGAACAAGTTGGATGAGTCAGGAAATGTTATTAGGAATAAGGCTAGGTTAGTGGCCCAAGGTTACACTCAAGTTGAAGGAATTGACTTTGAGGAGACCTTTGCACCCGTAGCACGGCTAGAAGCCATAACACTAGGTTATGCATCCTATAAAAATTTTAAACTTTTTCAAATGGATGTAAAAAGTGCATTTTTAAATGGTTTTATTGATAAGGAAGTATATGTTGAACAACCTCCCGGTTTTGTGGATCATGTACATCCAAATTTTATTTTCAAACTAGATAAAGCATTGTGTGGTTTAAACAAGCTCCAAGAGCTTGGTATGAAAGGATTTCTAGTTTTTTTCTTTCAAATGATTTTGTTAAAGGCAAAGTAGACACCACATTATTTACTAAACATGTTGGTAGTGACATTCTTATAGTCCAAATATATGTTGATGATATAATCTTTAGTTCTACTAATGAGTTACTTTGCAAGGAGTTTGAACAATGTATGTAACGTGAATTTGAGATGTCATTGATGGGTGAATTGAACTATTTTCTTGGACTCCAAATCAAGCAAATGTGTGATGGGATTTTTATATGTCAAGCCAAATACTCCAAGGAACTCTTGAAGACTCAAAAAATTGCAACACTCCTATGGCCACCACCAAAAGCTTGATAAGGATGACCAAGGTAAGTGTGTTGATATAAAATTATATAGAAGCATGATCGGTAGTTTGTTGTATTTAACGGCTAGTAGGCCGGATATTATGTTTAGTGTGTGTCTTTGTGCTAGATTCCAATCTTGTCCCAAAGAATCTCATTTAATTGTGGTAAAATGCATTATTCGTTATGTTAAGGGCACTATTGGAATGGGTCTATGGTATCCGAAGACCAGAGAATTCTCAATGACGAGTTTTTCGGATGCCGACTATGTAGGTTGTAGAGTGGATAGGAAGAGTACTAGTAGAACATGTTAATTTCGTGGTGATTGTCTTGTTTCATGGTCTTCCAAGAAACAAAATTCGGTAGCCTTCTCAACCGCCGAGGTGGAGTATGTTGCGGCGGGGGCTTGTTGTGCTCAAGTCCTTTAGATGAAACATACTCTCCTTGATTATGATTTGCATTATGATCATATGAAAATATTTTGTGATAATACTAGTACTATTCATATGACTAAGAATGCAAATCAACATAGTAAGACCAAACACATTGAGATTCAATATCACTTCCTTAGAGATCATTTTGAGAAAGGTGACATTGATATTGATTATGTTTCTTCCGATTTTCAACTTGCCGATATTTTCACTAAACCACCTGACTATAATAGATTTTCTTTTATTTATGGTGAACTATATATTTGTGTTGTTGAATAAAGTTTTCTTACTATCACATCCCTTTTTGATGTATGACAAAAAGGGGGAGAAATATGTTGTTTTGCTATAGTGTTATATGTTATTTGTTTATGGTTTTTTTTTGCTATAGTGTTATATGTGTTTTATATGTTGTTAATGTTTGGTGCTTGCTTTCATATTTTCAAAATTCAAAATTTAAAAAAAAATTCTCTCATAATAAATTGTTTTATACTTGTTTTCAAAAATTCTCTCATAATAAATTGTTTTATACTTTTTTAATATAGTATTATTTGAGGGGGAGTTTTTACCTCTCTTTTATATCTTGTGTTATAGCTTATATATTTTGTCATCATCAAAAGGGGGAGATTGTTAGCCCAAAGATTACACTCTCTATTTGTAGAAGTATTGATGATAACAAAACATATAGGAGCTATTTGGTACTAATAAGTTGTTTTATAATGAATTTCAGGTTTGTACAAGTCTTGATGGCTTTAAGCATATTGCAAGGTTAATGGCGCTAAAAGCATGTTGATAGGTGATGGCGCAAGAGAACTCTTTTATAGGAGAGGAGGCTCTAGCTCGGCAACGTGGTTCAGAGACTTCGTTCTTTATAGTTTTTATATTTTAGTTTGTTAAAGGATAGTATATAGTGTTGAAGCTCAAATTCCCCACACACAAAATTGCACATGTTTTTCAAAAGATTATTTTTGTCTCTTGTGTAAAAGATTTTAATAGATTTATTTCAGTATTTACAAACTCTATTTATTGTAGTCTACTAAGTCTTGACAAATATTTTTTTTAATTAACATATCTTCAAAACTATTTCCTAAAAGTAATCTGTTTTGACCTGTTGCGGTCGACCGGACGGTCGACCGCTCTGTTTCAGGTCAGAACGATCGACCGAGCGGTCGACCGCAGTTCTGATCGTTGGGTGCGTGCATGTGTGCACGTTATCCGGTCGACCGGGCGGTTGACCGGACCCCATATCAGTCGACCGAGCCTCGACCGACTGACTGCACCCAAGTCTCTGTTCGGGACGGTCAACCGGGCGGTCGACCGGGGCCTGCCAACGGTCAAATGATTTTGAAAACCGGTCAACCGGGCTAGTCGACCGTGAGTGTATTAACAGCCAAAACGGTTAGTTTTTTAAACCTGTTTTAAAACGTGGTTTTATTCTCTAAACGAGGTTTATGGCTTGTTTTGGGTCTTATCTTTCCTGATTAATCAAATTATAGTTTACCCTTTAATCCCTACCTATATCCTATAAATAGGGGTGGATGGGGTTGAGGAGAATCACAGCAACATTTGCAAAAGAAATCAAAGCTTGAATCTTTTTGAAAGAAGTTTTTACTCTCAGTTTTTATGCTCTAATCTCTGATTTTTCTCTGAAGTTTTTGAATCAAAACTCTCTTCTACTTTGATTTATTTTTCACTTACAAACCTTGAGCTTCAATCCTATATATTATTCTCTATGTAAAGAAAAGTTTTTCAAAAGAGAGTTTGTTGTCATTTGATCACCAAGTGATTATTGTATTTGTGACTCCACTACCTCCGGACTAGAGGAGTGTTGATAGGTAGTTAAAAATGCATATTTATCACTATATTTACTATCACATTTTCATATTTATTCCTACAATTATGCACTATTACTAATGTTTTATTATTTAATGTGTGCAGGCCTTGAGTAATTAATTAAGTAAAGAATAAAGCCTAAATGAAGCCCAGAAGCCCCAAAAAGCCCATGTGCAAGCCCAAGTGCAAAAGTTGCAATTACCAAGTGCCAAAGTTGCAATTACCATGTGCAAAATTTGCAATTACTAAAAGAAGAGGAAAGGGATAGACTTCTACTCAATCCTAATTACTTGCAGGACAAGGCTAGAGATAAGAGGAGAAGAGTGCAAAGATAACAAAATCGTTTTAAAAGATTTGGAAGATTTGGATTTAGGGTAACTTGCTTCCCAAGTTATCCCGAATTTTTAAAATAAAGAGCCGATATATAACTTCCAGAAGAATATACCCAGATGGATGGACCAGAGGAGGCCACGGGCGAAAGCGCGTGGCCAGAGAACACACTATGGCCGCGAAAACGCGGCCATAGCCGCGTTTCCGCTGCAAGATTGACGAGTCTGGCGATAAGATTTTGTGGAGGAGTCGTACCGGGACTCTACTTCTTCCATCTCCTATAAATACCCCTGAAGAGCAACAGAGAAGGGCATCCAGTCGAGTACAGAAACAAATTTAGAGTTTTTCTTAGGCTAATTTGTAGATTGTAATTTAAGTTTTTTTATTTTCTTTATTGTAATTTTTAATTTTCTTTGTGCAACTAAGAGGAGAGGCTACTTTCATAGAGGAAGGAGATCAAGCTTGTACTGAGGTGACATCGGTGTAAGTAATCTTTTCTTCCATTGTTAATAAAATCAAATCGAAGTTTGCTTCTTTTTTTTATTCTTGTTTTGTTTTTGTTTCCTTCTTTTGTGTTTGTGGATCCATATGAAACCAAGAGCTTCTAAGTTGCCTTCTCCTTGCAAGAGCCGTTGATGGTTGATTGTGATGAATATCTATTTCCGTGGTAGTATAGCTTGCTTTTATTTGTAGTATAGATTGGGAATAAGGAAGATTTCATATTCCATGCTTCGTTCGCCTTCAAAGAAAGGTACATCATTGACACAGTTCCAAGGTAAGCAGACGCCAAAGAGGTAAGTAAGTTTTTAGTTTTTAGTTTTCTTTCTTTTAATTTTAGTGTAAATCACCAATTCCCAATCTTTTTCACACTTCTTCAATTTCATTGTAAATATCACTTCTATTTCTCCATCTTCTTAATCTACCACTTTCTTTCTGACTTGACTTAAATTAATTGTAGCAATAAAAGAGAAGTTACTAAACAAGCTTCTATCGCTAGTCCCTCCCTGTGGATCACGACCCGCATAGCCACTTGCTATAGCGGTAGAATTGAGTACCTTGCACATCTTATTCTTAAATCTGAAATACTATATTTTGTGTGCAGGTAAAATCACAATTAAAATTTTGGCGCCGTTGCCGGGGAGGGACAGTAAGTTATTCTCTAAAAAAAAACTAATTATTGATTTATTTATTATTTTTGTTTGCAGGTTCTGAGAACAGG
Source organism: Agave tequilana (assembly GCA_038442645.1). Classification (NCBI taxonomy): domain Eukaryota; kingdom Viridiplantae; phylum Streptophyta; class Magnoliopsida; order Asparagales; family Asparagaceae; genus Agave; species Agave tequilana. The sequence continues at coordinate 30,399 of JAVJIF010012962.1, read as the reverse complement.
AAAACTAACAACAGCAAAGGACATATAGCAACTCTGTGCCTCTGCCCTCGAAGGCAGAGCAGCAGAGCCTACTACAGAGCCGCGTTTGCGCGGCAATAGCCTCGTTTGCGCGGCCTAAGTAGTGAACTACTCATTGTGTTTTCTACAGGTTGCTTGAAATTTAAAGTTAGACTTGCTGTTCTGTTAAGTTTTCTCTGTAATCACCCTACACACTGCTAATTAATTAACAGTAACCTATTTGTTGAAAAAAAATTAGACTTTTGCGTATAGGCACGTGTCTATTTAATTTTTTTAATTTCTGTTGAAGAGTGCTGGAGATAAGGTACGTTCACATTGCATATAGACTAGGAAGCACCCTTGGCTGATTTACTGCTTTTGAGTAAATATTTGTCTATTGCTTTACACGTGCACTAAATTGACTTAAGGGCTTGTCTTATAAATAAGATAAGGTGGGGATTTCATCACCCTTCCTTGGCCCACAAACAATCTCCTCACTCACTAACCCAAGCCTAACTAAAAATGAGTAGACGTTGGCCCTAGGGACATCTCGGACTCAATTAGGAGATTATCCTTAGGGGGAACGGTGTTGGAATTTGACTCCTGCCAAATCAGTGTCTAGGAAGGGGATTGAGGGCCGAAAGCCCGAAGATTGGTGGTTATTTAATTAAGGAACGTCTTTGACGGAAAACCTCCCACCAATTTTGCCCTGACCTGGCTGATTAGCTTGTGGTCAAAGTCTGCATTATACCTCCCGTGGACAGTCTAACCAGTTAGGAGTTGTCTAGGTCATAAGTCTTCCCTAACTCAGGTTAGAATTTTTTTCTTTTTTGTTTGCTTATTTGTTTGTTTTCTTTTTCTTTGTTTGTGTTTTATTTGTGATATGGCTTATAACAACAATTTTTTCAATTTTAATAATAATCCATATTACACATCAACCTCTTTTTCGGATATTACCAACCCGGCATATCATAACTTTAACCAATCTAGTATGCCAGATTGGTCTTATCCGAATCATTACATGCCCCAGTCCCAATACTATGAACAAGACTGGAATAATCATCACTACTATTCACAGAGTCAATGGGGATACAACGCCCCTGAGCCATATTGTCAACTACCTGTTCAACCATTATCTTCATATACTTCTTTTACCACATCACCAATGTTTCAGTCCTCCAATGATCCATTCGATGGGTTAGACGCCAAAAAGGTAAGTAAGTTTTTAGTTTTTAGTTTTCTTTCTTTTAATTTTAGTGTAAATCACCAATTCCCAATCTTTTTCACACTTCTTCAATTTTATTGTAAATATCACTTCTATTTCTCCATCTTCTTAATCTACCACTTTCTTTCTGACTTGACTTTAAATTAATTGTAGCAATAAAAGAGAACTTACTAAACAAGGTTCCATCGCTAGTCCCTCCCTGTGGATCACGACCCGCATAGCCACTTGCTATAGCGGTAGAATTGAGTACCTTACACATCCTATTCTTAAATCTGAAATACTATATTTTGTGTGCAGGTAAAATCTCAATTAAGTGTGATTGAGGAGTTGGGTACTCCCTAGTGGTTGTAATCCTTTGTGGAAGTTCTAGCGGATCAAAAATCCTTCTGGGTGAAGGCGGGGACATAGAGCTGGGTGCTCGAACCTTGAAACATATCTCTGTGTTTGCGATTGGTTTACTTGTGTTATTTGCTTGCTTCTCATTCATTCTTATATTGTCGATCAATACTCTCACAATAAGATTGCATTGCGCACCTCAAACTCTTATTTAGAGGAATCACGAGGAAGGAGTTCAGAGCCCTTTACGGGGTATTCGGCTTCTAATCTTGCTTTGAGTGATCGTTGCATCATCTCATTTTAAATTTATGCATTGATTAGCATTATCACCTATTCACCCCCTCTAGGTGATTTCAGTTATTACCCTCCCTTAGCCTAAAAATCACCTCCCCACTCACACAACCCAAGCCTAATAAAATTTGCTAGACGTTGACCCCTGGGGACATCTCGGACTTATTTAGGAGACTGACCTAAGGAGGAAGTTGTTAGAAGTTGACTCTTGTCAAATCGGTGTCTAAGGTTGGGGATTGAGAGGCGAATACTCGAAGAACAGTGGTTTGGCATAATTAGGCCCGTTGTCCCGTTTGGATACCTCCCACTGATCTTGCCCCTACCTGGCCGATTAACTCGTGGTCAGCTTCTGACAATGTACCCCCGTGGACAGTCTAACCAGTTAGGAGTCGTCTAGGTTTAAGTCAACCCTAGCATAGGCTTGTTTTCTTTTTCTTTATCTTTATTTGTTTGTTTGTTTGATTGATTGTTTTTCTTTTTTGTATATTATGAAATGGATTTTAACAACAATAATTCTTTCAATCATGATATAAATCCATATTTCACTCCGATCTCATTTGACTTGGATAACTCCAACCCGGCTATGTACAACATGAACTAACCATATATGCTGAGTTGGGATTATCCAACTGAATATGACCCATATCCTCAATCATATGACTATAGTTTTCAACATAATTTCAACCCTTCACAGAGTCAATGGGGATTCACCTCCCCCGAGTTAAATTTTAACCGCCTTATCCACAATTTTTACAAAGTTCATTCCCTGATTTTGATTCATGTACTCCTTTTCCTATTCTACCAACCAAAGAAAAATCTGATTTGGAAAGGAGTATGGAAGAGTCCCTATAACAAATGCAAAATTTGCTCAATTCATAATCCTTTCCACATCAAACTCCATATACTCCTTTTCTAGAGCATCCAATTGAAGAAGCATCTGAACTAGAAAAGCGTTTGGAATCTTTTGTGAAAGAATGCAAAACATGTTGGACTCATCATCTCAACTAAATTTTCAAGAGTCCTACTCATCTTTTTCAATCTCACCTATTCAAAATGAACAAACTTCAATACTGGACTTGAGTATGGAACCCTTGCGTGAGTGATCGGGACGAAACTAGCACTCAAAAGTGTGTATTTATGAAATCGATGAAAAGCTTGTATATGTGCTAATGTTCCCTCGATACTTCCATTATAGCACTGGCTCAACGGGTCGAATCCACAGGGACGGGAGGCGATAGAAGCATTAACAGTTTCTATTCACGTTTTATGTTAACAGTTCTTCTTTGTTAAAAGAATTAGAAAAAGGAAAGAAAAGAAAAGAAAAGGAAAACAAGCATGTGGTAGGTGAGGAGGGCGATGAAAACGTCGATGTGAAAACAAAATAGAAGTGGCTTGGAAAACAAAAACAAAAGGAAGATGAAACTTGTAGTAAGGAAAATGAAAACAAGGGTGAATAAAGAGGATGGTAAAAACACCGATGAAAAGATAAAAGAATTGCTTTTTAAAACAAGATAAAATAAAAACTCATGGCTACTAACTACCAATTACTCCACTAACCATGCTAACCTCTTAATGATAGTTGCCTCACATTTGATCCTCGGCCATCACTAATTCTTGGCTTCAAGTGACGTTACAAAGCATGGCAAATGAGATGGTTCTTCACATTTAAACAACACATCCATACCACATAACTAGTTGCAAGCTACTGTTAAATCATCAAAACCGGTTAGAGGTGAGCATGAAAAAAAGTTAGCATTTGCAAGTTAGCAAGTTAGTGGGTTAGGTGTTAGAATGTTAGAATGTTAGAATCCATCATCATGAGCCATCAATGGCTCATGCAAGAGCAAGGCCTTGTAGAGGCTATTAGATTCATGTGGATTATCAAGTAAGTGGTTAGATGGTTAGTGGTTAGTAGTTAGATTGCCATGAGAAGAAGAAAAGTTAGCCAAGCAACATGTAGAAGATGGAGGAGATTACATTGGAGAAGAAAGGAGGCACCTTTACATAGATTGTCACCATCTATTACATCAATCCCTCTCTATCTCTCTCTTTCTGAATCTCTCAGCCCTACTACAAGATCTAAAAATGAAATAACATAACAAAATACAAGAAATGAAGAACACCTACCTACACTACACTAAAACATAGAAACCCTAGCCTAAAATCAAAAACTGCCTCATTCTGGACCTATGCAGGGGTTTTCATAGCGAAGGTAGCTTTTGGAAGACGAGACGGGGCCACGCGTCGAAAATCGACGCGTGGCTACATCCTATTGCTACGGAAACGCGGCAATTGCCGCGTTTCTGCGGCAATACCAGGGACTTAGGTCCCTGGTTTTTGCCAGGATATTCCTCTGGCTTCGAGAATAATCTTGGTATATCCCATTTCTAGTAATTTCATCCGAATATTCGTCTGACGTGCGCAGGAGTCTAGGTTCGACGTATCTTCTAGATAATCCTTTGCTTGGCCTCCACGAAATTCGAGATTAATTACCCTAAAAGGGGTTTAATTAAGCTCTTATTACTCCTTTACCCTTGAACTCTTGATTTACCTGCAATAGTAACCAAAACACGATTTAGACCGATAATTTATTCATAAATCGGTGGGAAAATGCGATATAATAATGCATAATCGTAGACTAATCACACCCCCACACTTATCTTTTGCTCGTCCCGAGCAAAACAAGAAAAGAAAAACTATACTACAAAGGTTATTACACCACTTTCGCAGGTGACGCGATTGCACTAAGCGTGTGCAACAAGCCGTTAAACCTCTAGGTTACCCTAGAGGAGGAGTGTTGTCTCCTGAGGGTTTTCAGTGGATTGCACCTACAAAATCCATAAAGAAAAAAGACAAATGTTAGTATTTTGAAAACACATTTTGAAAGAGAGACAAGTTTTCAAAATATTTTTGCAAAAATATAAGCGATCTAAGGTCATAAGTCCACCAAAAATCATTCTTCCTTAAACTTAGTCTCTATGCAAGATCTTGTCTTCAATTAAGGTAAGAATTCAAAATTAGATTGAATATTTTATCTTTTATAAAACTTAGATAATATGCACTTTGTGATAGTGAAGATTTCTGGGATTCAAACTCTAACCATCAAGCCATTTATTTTTATATATATATTTTCTTTTTCTTCTCTTTTTTTCTTCTTCCTTTAGTTTTCTTAGGCTTTCTAGTTCACTCATGTAGCGAGTCTATAACCGATGACTACCAGACTAGACGGTTTTAGGGTACCAGATGAGAAAACATCTCTCGGGTTTAAGGACTCGAGTAAACTGTTGGCCCAAAGGCCTATCACCCTAGTTTTGATGATGATCAACTCATGGAGTTATGTTTACTAATGATCTTGTGTTTAATTAGTGACAGATTCATTATCAAGATCTTAGTAGGTGTGGAGCTTCAACAAAGGATTTAAAGACAAGTTGGAAGCTAGCACCGGTTGATTCACGAGCCTATGCATCAAGAACACATCTAGAGATGAGCTCGGTGGATTGCATTTGGACCAAGTCAAGAAGATGAGAAGCCTTCAAGTGAAGACTTCAAGAAGATGAAGACTTGGGTCTAGGTATAAAATTTAGTTTTTTTTTTGTTTAGTTAAAAATGTAAAGGATAGATAGTTGGTGGATTGCTCAAGTCATATCACACACACACTCTTAATAGAACTCTTGATAGAATTGCTTTCATAAAAGATTTTTATGTTTAGAAAAGAATTTTTAGTTAGTAAAAGATTTTCTTTTGACAAAATATATATACCTTGGTTTTTGGTATTCCTATCATGTATATTCTTTTTCAACCATAACCATGTTTAGAGCTTAATGTCAAAAACATAGATATTACATTATGATTGTGTAGTGGACCATATCCATACACACTATGCTTTAAGATGAAATCAAATATCTTGTTTTTATATTTTGTGAAGTTATGAAAATCAAGTTTGAAAAATACATGTTTTGATTTTTGATAAAATTTGCAAGACGCTGAAATTATATGAATATGTTGATATATGTCTTGAAAATTTTTATCACAAGTTTGGTTTTCAATATAGAATGTTAAAACAAGTTTATGGAATTTTTATAAGTGTTAAAAGATTTTAAAATTAATTTTTAAAACAGTTTTCCAGACCTGATATTGGCTGACAGGCCAGTCCGGTCGACTGGGTGGTCGACCGAACCAAGGGCCGGTCGACCCACGGTCGACCGGACGTGCACAGACTTGTGCATGTCTGTCAGCACAGTGGTCCGGTCGACCGGACGGTCGACCGCTGCAGAGAGTTCTGCTCTCTGGATTTCTGGGTCGACCGGGCGGTCGACCGGAGGCTGCAACGGTCGGATTTTTGACCGTTGCCGGTCGACCGGCCGGTCGACCGGAAGCTCTGACAGAGCCCAACGGTCAGATTTTTCTGACCTCTATAAAAGGGGGTTTTGTCATTGTTTGAAGCTAAGATTTTGGGAACTTCTTGAGCCAGTTTTTCTAAGTCATTTCAGAAGTTTTCTCCACAAAATAGAGAGCAAATACTTCCCATCAAAAAGGGAGTTTTTATTAAGAGAGTGTAAAAGTGATTTCTTGTGTTTTTTCACCATAGTTCTTTTCCTTGATTTTCTCACACTACACTTGAGCTTCCATTGTAATATCTATCCTCTAGGAGAGTTGTAGTGAGAGTTTTTGTAAGGTGATCAAAGTGTTGTGATCACCAAAGATCTTTTCTTTGTTCTTTGAGGAGACGGGCAAGTGTGCTCGTTGGTGGTTAGAGTTCGGTTGTGAACTCTTGGTGGTTTGAGGTGCGGCCTCGGCGAGCTTGTGGAGCTTGCGTGTGTATGGGACTTGGGAGTCCGAGGGATTGTAGGTGTTGCGGGACCGAGGAGAGATCCATTGGGATCTTGCATAGTGGAAACCCTTCGTGTGTCGAAGGCGGGGATGTAGAGCAAGTGTGCTCAAACCTCGAAACAAACCCTTTGTGTTTGCGATTGCTTACTCTATCTCTCTTTCTCTCTTTGTCTCTTATATCTTGCATTACTTTATAGTCTTTATCTCTTATATGCATGATATACCCTTGTGCTCATAATTGCTATACTTGCTTGGGATTGTTGTTAACACTAGTATTCAACCAAGAGAGCCAACGCGGCACCTCAACCCATTTTAAGGGGAATCTAGAGGAGCTTGTCCAGAGCCCTGCAAAGGGAATTCGGCAACACTCTTGTGTTATACATAAGTGTTTAATTAAAAGAAGTTTTATTTGGTCATCTTAGTTTTAATTCCGCATCATTTGTTCATAAGTGACCATTAGATTTCTAAGCCATCACCTATTCACCCCCCTCTAGGTGATATTTCAATTGGTATCAGAGCCAAGTGCTCTTGATATTAGGTCTAACAACCTAGAGTTAAAGATCCTCATTTTAGGCTAATCACAATATTTTGTACACACACCATGGACTTCATGTCACCACCCACCTTTGACATCCTCAACATCAACATTTGGAAGGTTAAGATGTCATTGTACCTCAAAGCCCTAGGTTTTCATGTATATCTTGCCACTACTAATAATGCTTATTCTTTAGATGGTAAGAATTTTGAGGCTAACTCAAAAGCCCTTCATGCTATCAAGTCTACCCTAGATGATGTTTATTTATCTAGAGTTGCTAACATTGATTCGGCTTTTGTAGCTTGGAACATCATCACCTCCCTTGGCGAAAAGGATCTATATTATGCCGGGAGCGATTCGGACGTTGGAAGCGACACCTCCAACGTATGCTACATGGTCCAAGGGGATGACCCCCTTGAGGTAAATTCCGAATCCGATGATGAGGACATGTCATATGATGAGCTATCTACTTTTTGTCATCTATTGCTTGAGAAATATGACATGATTAGAAAAGAAAATAAAAATTTGAAAAAGGACATTGCTTGCATGCATAAAGAACATGACTCATTTAGAGATAACATTGCATGCTTAGAAAAAGATAACAAAAGTTTGAAAAAGAAATTTGATTGCATGCATGTAGAAAATGATTCTTTTAGAAATAAACTTGCATGTTTAGAAAAGGAAAATAAAGATTTGAAAAATGAAAATGTTTCCTTGCTTTCAAAATTGAATGATCTTTGTGAATGGAACAATATTTTGAAAAATGATATTGCTATGGTGGAACAACAAAAAGAAAGTATTTTACAAGAAAATAAATCTTTAAAAGAAAATTTGTTGAAAAAGAAAAAGATAATGTTTTTCAAAAGAAAAAGAAAAATGACTCTTTATCTCACCATGCTTTACATGCCACAACTAATGAGATTAAGATTTTGAAAAATAAAATGGATGGTTTGAGTTCAACTTTGAACTCTTGTGCTTTTAATCATTCTAGGTTGGAGTCAATGTTTTCAAAGAAACAAACTCCACACATTCATGCACATCATAACCATGCATTTGCTTATGTTGCACAACATGATCACACTCCTACACATAAGCATACTAAGGTGTACATATGTACACATTGTGGCCGCAAAGGCCATTTAGCAAAATATTGTTTTGATAAGAAACCTCATTTATATTTTGCTAAGTATAAAAGTTTTTGGGATCCTTACAATAAAGCTAACCCCAAAGGACCCAAGAAAGTATGGGTACCAAAACCCCCACCTTTTGATTTTGATGTAGGTGAGGGCTCTCACAAAACGTGAGAGGATTGGTGCCTTGATAGCGGATGCAATGGACATGATGGACAAACTTTTGGATGCATTGCTATCAAGGAAATTTTGGTGGGAAAGACCACCATGCTATGGAGCTTTGGAGTTGGTAACAATTTCTAAACTCCTATTTTATTTATGTACATGCTTTTATTTTCATAATATCATTCATAGCATGTTCATGTTTTAAGATTTTATGTGCTTCATGTGGTATTTACATGCTTAGATGTAGAATTTGTCAAACTTGTATTTATACATGTACAAATAGTAAATTACAATTGATTCATATATGATTGAACTTCATGCTCATTTGTACCCACTATATGTATATGTATAGGCTAGTTTTGATGATTCTCTTTTATACATGTTTTTGCCTTATTTGTATGCTGTACTTCATGTATATGTATTCTTTATTCAAATCTAATAAATATACATGTATACCCGTGAGTCTCTTGCCTTCATGCAAACATCATTAATAGACTCTTTTATATTTGGGATATGTATGCGTATTGTTAGATTTGTATAATTCATACATATACCATGAAGATTGTAATTCTTATGAAAAATGATTTTGAGTTGATTTGTTTTGATAAAAATAATTTTTATGTGTTGTTCAATAAAAGTTTTAGTCATATTTGATTTGAGCTTCATTGACGATTTTCATGAAGATACCTTTTACATAACTTTTGATCACTCACCTTTTAAGAAAATAGATAATATTGAGCTTTATGGAATATGAGTGTTTGAACTTTTATGTATTTAGTATTATTCATGGAAAACATTTGACTTTGTATTTTTTGAAGGATCTTTAACTAGTTTGTCAAAAATCCATTTAAACTAGTTATCTATTCTTCAAATTGATTCACATGATCCTATTTTTAATCATATGGATAAATTCTTTTGTATTTTCAAAATTTATTTGATGCTTCATGATTTGAATATTAGTTTAAATGTTAGTATTTGTCAACACTTGGATTTATACTTGTACACATTATGGATCACAAATAAATCTATATATGATTGGGTTTGAATGCTTATTTGTGCCCATTAGGTGTGCTAGTATAGCCTAAGTTTTGATGATTATTACATTTTAAACTTGTATTCCCATTTTGGATTTATGCTATGATCATGTGCTTTCATTTCATGTATATGTTTGTCTTGCCAAAACATTAAGATATACATGTATACCTCTTGAGTCATTTGCCTTTAATGCAAATCTATTTATATGGACTCAATTGTGTTTAAGAGATATGTATGTATACTTATTGTGTTGTCAAAACATACATATTTCTTGAAATATAAATTTTGTTTTCTTTTTAATAAAAAATTTTTGTGATGATTTTCATGTTTTCTTATTTAAAGAAATATTGAGCTTTATTGACATTTTCGTGATACTATATTCCACATAACACTAGTGCACTCACCTCTTTTGAAAATTTTATGGACTTCATGGATATTAGAGTGTTTTTAGTGCCATGTGATTTACTTGTGTTTCATGAAAAATATTTTTCTAGTGCAAATTCTTCATTTGGTAGAGTTTTTCAAACTAAGCTTATTTTCAAATCTATTTTTGAAAACCCCTACCATCTATGAGCGGATGGATGGGAGATCATGGTCATGTATGCTTTAAAGTGAAAATCATTTAAAACTTGAACCTTGATTGGGAGGTATTGTAATATGATGTATACACTTGATTTTATTGTTATGTCAATTGGTATCATTGAATCGTTTCAATTGGTATCAATATGAACTTATTTTGTATATACTCATATTTTGTTTTCTTATATATATGTATGTATCAATTTCAATTGGTATACTCATTTCTCATACATATATATGATTTTCATGTGCTTAACTTACAATTGGCTCACATTTTTAAAAGCACAAAGTTTATGATGAAAATTAAAAAAAAAATTTTTTAAAAAATATGTTGATATCTCAAAATGTGTTTTATTAAGTAAGTTCAAAATTTTAAAGAAAATATTCAAAATTTTTGATTTGTATTTCCTATATGCAAGGAGAGCTTAACATCTCTCTTACATATGGATTCATGTTGAGTATATTATAAATTGAGGAGCTTGACAACTCTTCTTTATATGATATACGTGTGTAGGGGGAGCTTCACATCTCCTCTTATGCATTACATAATATGTGTTATGTGAGTTAGGGCTTGTCATCCCTTCTTCATGTAATGCATATGTGTAGGGAAGCTAACTTAGCGTCTTCCTCTTCATGGATGTATATCGCATATAAATCTTTATTGATTGACTTGTATTACCCCTTCTTGATTTCTTTGTTTTTGACAAAAAAAAGGGGAGAAGATTTGTTTGATGTATTTTACTTTGAACCCTTTGTTGATGATTGACAAAAAGGGGGAGAAGTATTTATAGATTTTATATGCATGTCTTCCTTGCTTAAGGGGGAGTAAGATTTGTGTTGATGCATATGTGTTTTGAGATTTGTTTTGAGATTTATAATGTATGGAGATAAGATTTATGATGTTATATTTACATACATGCCATACATTGCATACATGTTTATGAGCTTCATTGTAATATATTATTGTTTTATTTGGTATGCATGAGTTAAGGGGGAGCTTCTTTGAAGCTTTACTTTAATCCTTGCATATATAACTCCATGAGTTTTGTCATCATCAAAAAGGGGGAGATTGTTGGCCCAAAGGCCTATCACCCTAGTTTTGATGATGATCAACTCATGGAGTTATGTTTACTAATGATCTTGTGTTTAATTAGTGACAGATTCATTATCAAGATCTTAGTAGGTGTGGAGCTTCAACAAAGGATTTAAAGACAAGTTGGAAGCTAGCACCGGTTGATTCACGAGCCTATGCATCAAGAACACATCTAGAGATGAGCTCGGTGGATTGCATTTGGACCAAGTCAAGAAGATGAGAAGCCTTCAAGTGAAGACTTCAAGAAGATGAAGACTTGGGTCTAGGTATAAAATTTAGTTTTTTTTGTTTAGTTAAAAATGTAAAGGATAGATAGTTGGTGGATTGCTCAAGTCATATCACACACACACTCTTAATAGAACTCTTGATAGAATTGCTTTCATAAAAGATTTTTATGTTTAGAAAAGAATTTTTAGTTAGTAAAAGATTTTCTTTTGACAAAATATATATACCTTGGTTTTTGGTATTCCTATCATGTATATTCTTTTTCAACCATAACCATGTTTAGAGCTTAATGTCAAAAACATAGATATTACATTATGATTGTGTAGTGGATCATATCCATACACACTATGCTTTAAGATGAAATCAAATATCTTGTTTTTATATTTTGTGAAGTTATGAAAACCAAGTTTGAAAAATACATGTTTTGATTTTTGATAAAATTTGCAAGACGCTGAAATAATATGAATATGTTGATATATGTCTTGAAAATTTTTATCACAAGTTTGGTTTTCAATATAGAATGTTAAAACAAGTTTATGGAATTTTTATAAGTGTTAAAAGATTTTAAAATTAATTTTTAAAACAGTTTTCCAGACCTGATATTGGCTGACAGGCCAGTCCGGTCGACCGGGCGGTCGACCGAACCAAGGGCCGGTCGACCCACGGTCGACCGGACGTGCACAGACTTGTGCATGTCTGTCAGCAGAGTGGTCCGGTCGACCGGACGGTCGACCGCTGCAGAGAGTTCTGCTCTCTGGATTTCTGGGTCGACCGGGCGGTCGACCGGAGGCTGCAACGGTCGGATTTTTGACCGTTGCCGGTCGACCGGCCGGTCGACCGGAAGCTCTGACAGAGCCAACGGTCAGATTTTTCTGACCTCTATAAAAGGGGGTTTTGTCATTGTTTGAAGCTAAGATTTTGGGAACTTCTTGAGCCAGTTTTTCTAAGTCATTTCAGAAGTTTTCTCCACAAAATAGAGAGCAAATACTTCCCATCAAAAAGGGAGTTTTTATTAAGAGAGTGTAAAAGTGATTTCTTGTGTTTTTTCACCATAGTTCTTTTCCTTGATTTTCTCACACTACACTTGAGCTTCCATTGTAATATCTATCCTCTAGGAGAGTTGTAGTGAGAGTTTTTGTAAGGTGATCAAAGTGTTGTGATCACCAAAGATCTTTTCTTTGTTCTTTGAGGAGACGGGCAAGTGTGCTCGTTGGTGGTTAGAGTTCGGTTGTGAACTCTTGGTGGTTTGAGGTGCGGCCTCGGCGAGCTTGTGGAGCTTGCGTGTGTACGGGACTTGGGAGTCCGAGGGATTGTAGGTGTTGCGGGACCGAGGAGAGATCCATTGGGATCTTGCATAGTGGAAACCCTTCGTGTGTCGAAGGCGGGGATGTAGAGCAAGTATGCTCGAACCTCGAAACAAACCCTTTGTGTTTGCGATTGCTTACTCTATCTCTCTTTCTCTCTTTGTCTCTTATATCTTGAATTACTTTATAGTCTTTATCTCTTATATGCATGATATATCCTTGTGCTCATAATTGCTATACTTGCTTGGGATTGTTGTTAACACTAGTATTCAACCAAGAGAGCCAACGCGGCACCTCAACCCATTTCAAGGGGAATCTAGAGGAGCTTGTCCAGAGCCCTGCAAAGGGAATTCGGCAACACTCTTGTGTTATACATAAGTGTTTAATTAAAAGAAGTTTTATTTGGTCATCTTAGTTTTAATTCCGCATCATTTGTTCATAAGTGACCATTAGATTTCTAAGCCATCACCTATTCACCCCCCCCTCTAGGTGATATTTCATAAACAAGGCCACAAAACTAAGGGGGATTTATTTGTTTCTTCTGACTACCATTAGGCATGAATAATCATGCTTCTTGAGGCATAATTATCTAGCTTAATAAGTGAAAAAAATTTATTTATTTATTCTTTTTATTTATGGCATTTTAGGTCTTTGTTTCTATCCCATAAATTGTGTAACTATGATGTGCATACTATCTAAGGCAAAAAATTCAAGATAAAACTATCTCTCCAATTTATCTTACTTAGCCTATAATTTTAAATAAGATCCATTATTTCGACTAAGATGTCATAATTAAGGCTTCCTTAATTTCTAAGATCATCTTAATTTTCTTAAAATAGATCAAAACTTTGTCTCTTGTTTCAAAAAGTTTTTAAAGAAAGAGAAAACTTCCTATACAAAAGGGAATATTTCTAAAAGTATCCTAAAAGAAGTGTAAAAGAAATAAAATCTAAAAACTCTACGTTAGTAAACCCTCCCCCATACTTATCTCATGCATTGTCCTCAATGCATCGTGATGTATGTATGCATGAAACAAATAGATAGGGAAGGAAAAATCACCTCAAGATGGTGGTTCCGGTGGTGGTCTGATTGGTCCACAAAATGCGGCCCAATCCAACTTGCGTGTAGTCCGGAGGAACCCATTAGAGACCTCAAGAATACAACCCACTAGAATGATGTCTATATTTATGATTTTTATTAAAAATTTAACCACATCCAATTTCCAAATTTTCAAAATAATTTCAGAGTCAAGTTTATCAAGACCCCTGTCCCAGAATGGAATGATTGAATTGGACTCAAGAAATACAGGAACTATTATCGACTCAGGAAAAAGACTTAAATCAAGTAGAGGTTTGGGAGTCGAGATTGGTTCAGGAAATGGGTCCAAATCAGGAAGTTGAAACTCAAGTCCACATTCATTTCCCCATGATGGAATGTGACTTTCTAAGGTTGGTGATTCAAGTTCAAGAATGATAGGTATGGGAATCAAAACTGACTCTAAAATGTTACTCAAATTGGGTAATATAACAGGAGTCAATAATGATTCAGGAATTTGAACTGGATCACAAATTTGAGGATCAAAGTCACATTCCTCATTGAGTTCAATTCCACAAAAATGAGAACTTGCCATTTTATCAATGGGACTTTCAAAAGTATGAAATTGGTCAAGTTCAATATGATCATCATAAATGATTGGTGATTCAATTTCACAATGGACTGGCACTGGATCCAATACTGACTCAGGAAAAGGATTGAAATCAGGTGAAGACACCAGAGTCATAATTGAATCAGAAAGTAGAATTGAATCACTAATTTGAGGTTCATGATCATATTCATGTTCAAGTTCAATTTCAGGAAAAGGATAACTTGCCAAAATGTCAATGGGATCTTTAACATTTGAAGTTTGGACAAGTTCAGATAGATGTGCTGAAATTGAATCTTGATGTTCAAAATGACAAGAGTCCTGGGTCAGATCAATAGAGTTTGGCATAGCTGAATTGGTTAAAGGTTGATAAGATAGAGTTTCCTCATTCCTATAAATGCTAACCAATTGACTCAATTGTGTTTCCAACCTATTGACAGACTCAGCAGATAATTTTTGAAATTTTAGTGCAGACTCTTGCAAGATATCTATACGCTTTTCTAGAATTGATTTTTCTACAAGTGGATGCTCTAGAATGGGAGTATAAGAATCTTGGTTTTGGAAATTTTGTGAAGAATGTGAGTTAAAAATGTTTTGAGATTGAAGCTTGGACTCACACAAGAGTTCCTTACTCATTTCCAGGGCAGATGGTTGGTCATTATGAGGAGGTGGAACTGAGTAAGACTATTGAAAATACTGTGAAATTGGAGAGGCCCTCCTTTTCTGAAGTAGTCGCTCGACCTCTTGTAAATTGGCTTCTACTCTCTTTTCTAACTCAGATTTTTCTTCAATTGGTGGTTCTAGAAAAGGAGTATAAGAAGCGAAATCGGGGAATGAGATTTGTGGACAAGGTGGACATGGGGGACAAGGAGGTTGAAAATTAAACTCTGGAGAGGTGAATCCCCATTGACTCTGTGACGAGTTGAAATTATTTTGGAAATTATAGTCATAAGAATGTGGGTATTGGTTGTATTGATTCGGATAAGTCCAACCCGGTGTATTTGGTTGGTACATATTGTAAAAAGCCGGGTTGGAATTATCCGAATCGAATGGGGTCGGTGTGAAATATGGATTCATATTCGGATTGAAAGAATTGTTATAGTTGAATTCCATTTCACAAACAATCACAAACAAAAAAGAAAAATCAAACAATAAAAAAGAAAGAAAATCAAAACCAAGCCTAAAGTAGGGTTGACCTAGACCTAGACGACTCCTAACTGGTCGATTACCCGGGGGAGGTTGTTGCTTGAATCCGACCACAAGCTAATCGGCCAGGTAGGGGCAAAATACGGTGGGAGGTATCCGTGCGTAAGCAACGGGCCTTAATTACACCAAACCACGGTATCTTTGAGGCGTAACCTCTTAATCCCCAGCCTTAGACACCGATTTCACAAGAGTAAGATTAAAAACAAGTTCCACCCTTGGTCAATCTCTTAATGAGTCCGAGATGTCCCTAGGGGCCAACGTTTATCAAATTTTATTAGGGCTTGGGTTGTGTGAGTGGGGAGGTGGTTTTGGGGCTAAGGAAGGGTGATGAATCCCCACCTTATCTTGTGTGGGTTTTGCCCTTAATTTCAATTTGTGCAAGTGTGCAATATAGAAAATAGTATCACACAAAGCGATAAATCACCCATGTGTTTGTCCTATGCTATATGCAATGTCATATGTACACCTCAATCCAGATCACAACAATAGAATAAAATATAGTATATTGGAATTAAATTGACAAGTGCCTAAATGCAAATGTCTAATCCGTTTTAAAAGCGTCCAAATACCATATTTTAGTTCTTTAATTTATTATGGTGTTTAGGCAATCAAACCAAGAAAGTAATAATACAGATCAACTAGCTATTACAATGAACACATCCCAGCACAACAAGATAACAATTATCACAAAATGGTTGCGTTTTCGCGGCAAAAGTCGCGTTTGCGCGGCGGTTCTTTGAAAGCCGGGTCCCTACTTTCAAGAGCAGTGAGCTACAATGCTAATTGGGGTTCTGCAATATTAAATTCCTATAGAGATAGTCCTGCACACCAAAACAGAGAAGACAATGTTAACAAAAACGTGAAATCAAAACCATTCCCGTTCCCCGGCAACAGCGCCAAAAATTTTTATCGGGGTGAAACTAGCACTCAAAAGTGTGTATTTATGAAATCGATGAAAAGCTTGTATATGTGCTAATGTTTCCTCGATACTTCCATTATAGCACTGGCTCAACGGGTCGAATCCACAGGGACGGGAGGCGATAGAAGCATTAACAGTTTCTATTCACATTTTATGTTAACAGTGTTTCTTTGTTAAAAGAATTAGAAAAAGGAAAGAAAAGAAAAGAAAAGGAAAACAAGCATGTGGTAGGTGAGGAGGGCGATGAAAACGTCGATGTGAAAACAAAATAGAAGTGGCTTGGAAAACAAAAACAAAAGGAAGATGAAACTTGTAGTAAGGAAAATGAAAACAAGGGTGAACAAAGAGGCTGGTAAAAACACCGATGAAAAGATAAAAGAATTGCTTTTTAAAACAAGATAAAAAAAACTCATGGCTACTAACTACCAATTGCTCCACTAACCATGCTAACTTCTTAATGATAGTTGCCTCACATTTGATCCTCGGCCATCACTAATCCTTGGCTTCAAGAGACGATACAAAGCATGGCAAATGAGATGGTTCTTCACATTCAAACAACACATCCATACCACATAACAAGTTGCAAGCTACTGTTAAAACATCAAAACTGGTTAGAGGTGAGCATGAAATAAAGTTAGCATTTGCAAGTTAGCAAGTTAGTGGGTTAGGTGTTAGAATGTTAGAATGTTAGAATCCATCATCATGAGCCATAAATGGCTCTTGCAAGAGTAAGGCCTTATAGAGGCTATTAGATTCATGTGGATTATCAAGTAAGTGGTTAGATGGTTAGTGGTTAGTAGTTAGATTACCATGAGAAGAAGAAAAGTTAGCCAAGCAACATGTAGAAGATGGAGGAGATTACATTGGAGAAGAAAGGAGGCACCTTTATATACATTGTCACTATCTATTACATCAATCCCTCTCCATCTCTCTCTCTCTCTGAATCTCTCAGCCCTACTACAAGATCTAAAAATGAAATAACATAACAAAATACAAGAAATGAAGAACACCTACCTACACTACACTAAAACATAGAAACCCTAGCCTAAAATCAAAAACTGCTTCGTTCTGGATATAAGCAGGGGTTTTTATAGGCGAAGGTAGCTTTTGGAAGACGAGACGGGCTACGCGTCGAAAATCGACGTGTGGCTCCATCCTATTGCCACGGAAACGCGGCAATTGCCGCGTTTCTGCGGCAATACCAGGGACTTAGGTCCCTGGTTTTTGCCAGGATATTCCTCTGGCTTTGAGAATAATCTTGGTATATCCCATTTCTAGTAATTTCATCCGAATATTCGTCTGACGTGCGCAGGAGTCTAGGTTCGACGTATCTTTTAGATAATCCTTTGCTTGGCCTCCACGAAATTCGGGATTAATTACCCTAAAAGGGGTTTAATTAAGCTCTTATTACTTCTTTTCCCTTGAACTCTTGATTTACCTGCAATAGAGACCAAAACACGGTTTAGACCGACAATTTATTCATAAATCGGTGGGAAAATGCGATATAATAATGCATAATCGTAGACTAATCAGTGAGTCCGAGCAGCAACCGCATAATCTGATGAACTCACAATTTCACCATAATTTTCAAAATCAACTTCCATACTCATCTTTTCAAGAAGAACCAATTGCAAAGAGTATTGGAGACATGATTCCGAATCCAAATTCTGTTACACGGCCTATCGTAGGTTAGACTCACTTATGAGCGAATTGATCAATGAGAGCGAGGAAAGTCTTTCTTGTCAACCTTTGACCGATCCTTATATCCCTAACTCTACTGATTGGACCTATGAATCATGTCATTTTGAGAATCCAGATTCAATTTCAGAACACACATTTGAACTTGACCAAACTCCAAGTTATGAAAGTCGCCTGGACATTCTGGCATGTTATTCCTTTCCTGAAATTGAAATCGAACCTGAATGTGATCCTGAACCTCATGTTAGGAATTCTATTTCACTTTTTGATTGAATAATGACTCTGATATCTTTACCAGATTTTTCTCTATTCTGGAGTCAACATTGAATCCTGTACCCGTACACCGTGAAATTGAATCACCAATATCTTATGATCACAATTCATTGATGGAGAAAATGTGTGAATATCAATTCTTTGGTTTGGACCCTATTTTTGAACCAATTTCACTCTCATTGTTGATTCTCGACTTGATCAGAGACAAATTCCTGAGTCAGTATCAGTTTTTACTCCTGTTCCATTTGAGTCCAAATCAAACATCTTCCAAAATCACACTTCATTGTTGGACAAAAATGTTGAAGAACATGACTCAGTAATTATTTTTGAAAATTGGAAATTAGATGGGGATAAATTTTCAATAAGACCATTCAATCAATGATTCTTTTATTGGGTCATATTAGAAAGGTCATTGGTGGGTTCCTTCAAGATCCACGATATCTTGATTGGGTAGCAACGCTTGGCCCAATCAGACCACCACCGGAGCCGCCACCATGAGGTAATTTTCCTTCCCTCTCCATTTGTTTCATTTATATACACATTCACGATGCATTGAGGACCATGCATGAGATAAGTGTGGGGGAGGGTTTACTAACATAGTTAGTTTTATATTTTCTTTCTTTTACACTTCTTTTTAATTTATAAAAAAATCTTTTATATAACAACTCTTTTCTTTTCTTTTTACAAAAATTTTTGAAACAAGATAAATAGTTTTGATTTATTTTTAAGAAAATTAAGATTATCTTAGGAAAAAGGAAGACCTAAAATTATGAAATTTTAAACCGAGTCAATATAATAGGTCTTGTTTAAATTTTAGGATAAGAAACTAAGATTGAAAAGATAATTTGATCTTAATTTTTATGCCTTAGATTTATGCACTCCATACTTACACAATTTTGAAATTGAAACAAAGACTATAAATGCCATAAAAAATATATATTTAAAAAATTGTGATAAATAAAAATCACTTATTGACGTTGGGCAATTATGCCTCAGGAAGCATGATTATTCATACCTAAAACGGTGGATAAAAACAAAATAATCTCCTTTAGTTTTGTGGCCTTGTTTACTCGAGTCCTTAAGCCCGAGGGATGTTTTCTCATCTGGTGCCCTAAGACCATCTTGTTTGGGAGTCACGGCTAAAGGCTCACTACCCGGGTAAATAAGAAAGCCCAAGAAAATTAAGAAAAAAAAATATATAATAATATAAATAAATGGCATAAAAGTTAGAGTCGATATCCCAAAAATCTTCACAGTCCACATAGTGCATATTTTTCTAAGAGTTTTATGAAAGATCAAAGAGTCAATTCAATTTTAAATTCTTACATTTAATTTATAACAAGATTTTTTTTGCATTTTGACTTAGTTTAAGAAAGAATAATTTCTGGTTAACCTCTAACCTTGGATCACTTATATTTTCGCAAAAATACTTCAACACTTTTCTCGATTTCAAAAATGCGTTTTCAAAATATTAACATTTGATTTCTTTCTTTATGGATTTTGTGAGTGTAATCTGCTGAAAATCCTCAAGAGACAAAACTCCTTCTCTAGGGGAAACTTAGAGGTTTAACGGCTTGTTGCACATGCCCAGTGCTCGCGTCACCTGCGAAAGTGGTGTAATAATTTTCTTTCTTTTGTTTTACTCGGGACGAGCAAAAAGATAAGTGTGGGGGTGTGATTAGCCTCTAAAACTGCATATTTTGTACCACATCTTCACATTTATTTTGTATTAAATTCTGCTAATAAAATCTCTCTTGCATGTTGATTGTCTAATCAAAGAGTTAAGAATTTTACCGTGTAGCTTCGGGCTAACGGGTCTTGTCCACGAGGAGGAATGCGATGAAAGCTTTCAGTGTTTTGTTTAGTAACAAAGAATTGTGCTCGTTTTTTAATTGAAAAGAGAATGAAAAGAAGGGAGATGATTAAAAAAGAAATTGTAACTTTGAGAAGGCTTTGGAAAAAGGTGATTTAAAAAGCTTTGAAAAGTGATTGGTTGTTTTTAATAAAGAAGAAAATCTGGGCTCACTATCTCACTACTCAATGACATGTTCTTCAATTGAAAATCTTAATTCCTCAACTTGATCATAGGCAAAATTTAAGATTGATTCTAGAAAGTTTTAAGCAAAACACATAAGATGGTTGGAAAGGTTAATTCTTTTCATTAAGAAATTGTCTTGAGTTGAATGTTAAATCATCAAGAAGTTCAAGTATGAGATAAAAACAAGTTCAAGAGACGTTTTAAAAAGAGGTAGAAGTTAAAAATTCAAACCTATCCTCATGTGCCTTCAAGAACACTTTCAAGAAGAAAGGCTTAAGTTAGGCATGCAAATGATTCATTGGGTCATTTCATCAAAACCATTCGAAAAGAAGAGGGAACAGAGAGAGGAGTAATAGTGAGCCCAGAAAACTGATTTTGCTACTCATGGAAAACAAAGAACAATGCAAGTAATCAAAGTAAGACATACCATAAAATGAGTAGAAGAAAATGTAGCTTGATTCTTGTATTGATGTCACTTCAATCTTCAGGTTACAAGCCCTCAATTCCTCTCTCATAGGTATTTATACTGAACTACAAATTGCAAAACAAAAATATAACTTTTGTACTATCTAACAAAAAGCCTAAACCTTAAAGTATAAACAAAAATTCTACTCCTAGTCTTCGCCCTTTTTTTCTCTGTTGAAACTGGTATTTATAGGGAAAAATCAGAGGGAGAGATTGTAGAAAGATTGGGGGAGCAAATGCTCCCCCAACAGACGCAAACAAGCCACGGAAACGCAGCTAGGGCCGCGTTTTCGCAGCCCTGGTATGGCCAGTTGGCCACACCCAATTGGGTGATTCCCCTAGTTTGGTGATTCTCCTGTATCTTCTTCTGGTTTTCTCGTTTCTGCTCTAGGATTTGATGAAACAGCCTTTGATTGTTGGCTTTAACTGCTTGATTTGGGAGGATTCTTTTCAACCAGTTTTCAAACTCTCTGATATGCCAAGATTTTGCCCTGATCCTTGATTTCAAATTTATTCTGAATTAAATCAGAATTTGGTGTGCTTTTGGGCTGTTTCTCTTTCCTTTCTTTTAGCAATTGGGCTTACATTTAATAAAGAAGAAGAAGACTTATTAATAGGATTTATTAGCTAAAAAAGTTTGGTAAGGTGACAATGTATATGCAAAATATGTGACTGATCACACCCCCACACTTATCTTTTGCTCGCCCTCGATCAAAACATCAGATTAATTCTAATCAATTATTAGACCACTTTCGCAGGTCACTCGATTGCACTGAGCATGTGCAACAAGCCGTTAACCCTCTAGGTCACCCCTAGAGGACGAGTTTTATCTCGTGAGAGTTTTCAGTGGATTGCACCCACAAAATCCATAAAAAATTTTAGTATTTTCGAAAAGCATTTTTGAAGGAGAAAATATTTGAAGTATTTGTAAGGCTTTAAGTAATTTATAAGTTATAAGAATATCAAATTTTTCATTCTGAAACTCAGTCTCTATTCAAAAACATGTCATCAATCAAAGTAAGGAGTCAAATTATACTCCTCATCTAGTCTATTAATTTACCCTGAATCGTATGCGCCATCGTGACTGTGAAGTTGACTAAGGATTTTTTAACATTAACTCCTATGCCTTATTTATATTTATTTTTTGTGGAATTTATTCCTCAATATTATTAGGCTTTCTAATCTGCCCATGTAACGAGCCCTTAGTCGGTGACACCCAAACTGGACAGTTTTAGGGCATCAGGTGAGAAAACACCCCTAAGGACTTAAACACTCGAGCAGACAAGGCCACGAAACCAAGGTTTTTATAAAATGTCCCCTTTTAGGTGTGAATACTTATGCTTCATGAGGCGCAAATACCCAGCTTAATCAGAGGATTTATATATATATATATATATATATATATATATATATATATTCAAATTTATCTAATTATCTTTTGCATAAATATCAAGGCTTGCTTAGACAAAAACACCTAGCTAATCAATAATTAGATTTGTTTATTATTTTTTTTTCATACATATATTTTTTTATAAGGTATAAGAGTCTTTGTTTTTAAACCCTAAGTGTCTAAGTGTATTTAGTGTACATATTTCATAAAGGTAAATATTAAGACTAAATTACTTTCACAAATTTCTTCTTAACCCTAAAAATCAAGCAAGTCATCTGACTTTGACCAAGTATAAGAAATCCTAATTGTGATTTTCCTATTCTTTAAAATTGACTTAATTTCTTACAAAAAATATATCAAAATATTGTTCTAACCTTTCAAAAAGTTATATATATATATATATATATTTCTTTTTTATTTTTTCTTTTTTCTTTTTTTTTTGTTAGAATCCTCCCCCACACTTATCTCATGCATTGTCCCCAATATATGAAAAAAATGTTTAGATGCATGAATAAAATATAAAAGAGGAAAGTTACTGGTACACTGGGTCAAAAAGACCCATAGCCGTTTCATTTACCGGCACCGATTCCAAGAAAGGTTTAAGGCGTTGACCATTTACCTTAAAGTCATTTCCATTCTTAGTGTCACTGATCTCAACTGCACCGTGTGGAAACACGGTTTTTACAACGAATGGCCCAGTCCATCTTGATTTTAATTTTCCTGAAAAAAAATGAAGCCTAGAATTATAGAGTAAGACTTTTTGTCCAGGGACAAAAGTTTTTCTTATGATGTGTTTATCATGAAAAATCTTAACTCTATCTTTAGTGATCCTAGCATTTTCATAGGCCTCATTTCTTAACTCCTCTAATTCAGAAATTTGTAACTTCTGAAGGTCACCGGCCTTAGTCAAGTTGAAATTCAACTGCTTGATTGCCCATAAGGCCCGGTGCTCTCACTCAACGGGCAGGTGACAAGCTTTATCATAGACTAACCTATAAGGAGACATTCCTAGAATCGTCTTGAAAGCAGTCCTGTAGACCCATAGGGCAACTACCAGTTTGATGGACCAATCTTTCCGGTTTTGGTTCACAGTTTTCTCCAAGATAAGCTTGACTTGTCTATTGGAAACCTTAACCTGCCCACTGGTTTGAGGATGATAAGGTGGGGACAACTTGTGAGTTATGGCATTCTTTCGCATAAGAGCTTCAAAGGATCTATTATAAAAGTGAGTGACATTATCACTGATGATAGCACGAGGGGTTCCGAAGCGTGAAAAAATGTTCTCTTTCAAAAACTTTATGACAACTTTGTTATCATTAGTTTTACAAGGAATGGCTTTTACCCACATGGACACATAATCCACAGTAACCAATATGTATTGGTTTCCAAATGAATTAGGAAATGGACCTGAAATCACCTAGAGGGGGGGTGAATAGGTGATAAGGCTAATCTAATGAACTAAATGCGAAAATTAAAACTAAATTGCAATAACACTTAGTGTAACCAACGAGTGTAGCCGAATTCCCCATGAAGGGCTCTGGACTAACTCCTCTTGATTCCTCTGAATAAGAGTTGAGGCGCTATATGAAGCTCTCGTGGTTAAGCACAAGTGAGGCACACAAGCAAACACAACCAAGCATATAGGAATAATCAATATGAATCAATGCAAGGCACAACACAAGCATATAAGATATGGCAATATGAATGATGCTATGCACAAATAAAGAGAGAGAGAGTTTAGAGACAATGGATCAAACGCAAACAACAAGATGTATTTCGAGGTTCGAGCACCGAGCTCTACATCCCCGCCTTCACCGAGAAGGATTTCCAATCCACTAGAGTACCGAACTCCTCTCTCAACCAATACAACCTCCACCGAGGCAATACAAATGGTCTACCAAAGACCGGAGTACCGAACTCCACCAATACAACCAAATCTACCTCACCGAGAGGGATACAAGCACAATCCACCTCTACCGAAGAGGGATACAAATACCAACCAACTCCACCTCACCAAGGGGAGTAAACCACAACCTCAACCTCTACCAAAGAGGGAGCAACCAATAACCCAAATCCACCTCTACCAAAGAGGGATACAACAAATCAAGGAGGGTACAACAAGTGGTATATCTCAACCACAAACCAAATCCTTTTCCCACAAACAAATGATCCTAAATAGATAGGATAGGAGATATTGCTCAAGTGTGGAAAACCAAGAGTTTGGAAAATAAAAACTCAAAGAAAAACACTTGGGAGAACACTTTGAAGATGATAGAATTGAAGAACAATACAAATCTCCCAAATTTCTATTTTCTTTGATTTTTCCGAACCTAAAACACAAAACCAAATTTGAAGTTTAAAGCCCAAAAAACACTTTTGAAAACTTGGAAATAAACTCTGGAGAAGCTCTAATTTTTCTTGCTTAAAAACCTTCTCAAAATCCCAAAGGAATGAGGCTTAAATAGCCTCCAAAAAAAAAAACTAGCCGTTAGGCTGATTTTCAGCCAAGGAGGCTGGCGGTCGACCGCCAGCGGTCAAAAATATGACCGTTGGAAGCCAGCGGTCGACCGGCCGGTCGACCGAAAAAATCCAGAGAGCAAAACTCTCTGGCCGGTCGACCGCACACGTCGACCGCCCAAGTTCCTGGCCAACGTGCACAGGTGTGTGCATGTCAGGACTGTCCCGGTCGACCGACTCTGGGTCCGATCGACCGGTCGGTCGACCGCCAGAGCCTGGCAGACAGGATTTTGGGTCAGAAAACTGGGTTTAAAAATATTCTAAAAATTCTCATAAATTGTAATACCCCTCTCCCGGAATACGTGCTTAGTTACGTATTCAGTCTTTCGACCGTATTTTCCGATTTACCTTCCGTATTTGACCGATTTTAATTTCAAATATCGTTTTCCACTATTTTAGATTTTATGTGATTTTCTGGAATTTTCTGGAATTAAAATGAATTTCTCCGAAACCGGTGTCGGCCAGTACCGCTGGCCGATTTCCGAATTTTTATCTTCCAAACTGTTAATAATTTCTAGAAAGTCCTTTAGACATTATTGCTTAGAATCATATTTCCTACTTATACTCTTTTTCTGAGAATTTTATAAATTTATGAAAATCCTTTCGGAGTCGGTAAATTACTGATTCCGGGATTTTTAATTAAAAATCTATACAGTATTTCTTCAAACGGATTTCACCATGAGTCTCCAAATATTTTTCTTGATTTTTGGTAAAATTTTCAGACCAATCCGAGATACTTGAATTTCGGACATTTTTCCAAAATTTGCAAAATTCCTTTGCCACCTCATGTGCCACCTCATTTCCCACTCACACTTCACCTAACCCCACTCACTCTCTCCCTCTCCCACAGCCGGCCAAGTGGCCAAAGAGAGGACACTCACCTCACCCCTGCTTTTGCAAGAAAACCCCTCACTTCTATCCAATTTCCAACCCCTTTACAAAAATCCCAAACTATAAATTCCTATTCATTTGCAAATCACTCTTTTTCTCTCTTTCACTTCAACAAGAGAAGAGAAGCTCCATAATCTCCTCCTTCCACAACTGAACCCTAGCTCCAAGATCACTTCAAGACCTTTCCCTCCAGCCCAAGGCAACTCCAAGAGCACTTCTTCACCTCAAGCTTCAACAACAAGTGTGGAGTGAAGCCATCATCCTCATCCTTGAATCAAGTCACAATTGAACCTATCCCAAGTGAGTATTTCACTCACCAAGACTTGTATTAGCCCTAGAATACTTATATCTACACTTCTTGTACACCTAGGTCACCAAAAACCACGAATTGAACCATCAAACACACTTCCAGAAATTCTGATCTGCTCACTGTTCTTCACAGTATTAGTCGACTCATCATAGGAACTAGTCGACTAGAACACTTAGCTGAAACTTAGTTTTCTGGAAAAACCCAGTATTAGTCGACTTGCCCCAAATATTAGTCGACTAACAAACTCTCTGGAAACCCATATTAGTCGACTCCTAAATTTACCTAGTCGACTAATCCTTCCTGGACCAGAAACCCAACCTTCTGTATCAGCAGACTTAGTCGACTTAAGTGTCCATTAGTCGACTAGAACTCCCTATTAGTCGACTAACCTTCCTACCCTAGTCGACTAACTTTCCCTGAAACAGAATTCTAACTCTCTGTATCCCAGTATTAGTCGACTAACCCTTACCCCTAGTCGACTAATTCTGGCTGTGTGTCATAGTTAATTTCTGTTCTGAATTTGGTTCTTATACTTGATACATGCGTATTATATCTTGCTTGTTCATGCTTCAATACTGGCTCTACATGACCTATTACTGGATGGATGTATCTCTTGTTACCTCATGACTTATTATTGCATATACTCGTTTCATGACATGTTAAACAGTAATATCACCACTTATCATGCCATCTCTTAAAACTAAGCATGATACACTTGACTTTTACATAAAAAGCACCAACTTACATATGGGTCGGGGGAAATATGCGGATATCGATATGTGTTCGTGTTTACAGTGGTATTAGGTTGTGCACTATATTTTCCGGTCTTACCTGCGGTACTCCAGGGGACCGAGGGGAGTGCTTCCTCCCTTTCCTGTTTACTGTCATGACAAGGGCATACATAAGACCCTCCTGTTAGCCTAGCGGCAGGTTCCGTCTTCAAGCAACGGAACAATCCTGGGCCGTGGTCCCGGGTATGCACGGGACCCACTGTAAACATAGTTCGTCGATACAACCGCTGTTTCCAATAACAACCTTGTTTCACTAGGATATGGATCTATGTGCTCTGGGACGCTGGTCACATAGCTAGATATCACAGTAAGACGAGTAATAATAATAAGACATTAACTATAGATTCATTGCATATGATCTTACCTTATTGAGTTTACATCGCTTGTTATTCATTGCTATTTATTGTAACTTCATTACCTCTATTCATGATCCTTATGTCACTTGACTATCTTTTATTTGTTATTATATGTCTTGACCCTTTGGATTTGCATATTCAGATTCCGAGGCCTGGGTCGAAGTGGAGCCATCCACCGAAGATCAGGCTTTCTTTAGTGAGCAGGCAGATTAGCTCCGGTCCTCGTGCCAGACTCTTCCTTTTGGTTCACGGGATCTCCATCCATTTCGTGAGCATTTTTGTATTTTTGGTTATATAGGTTTCATTTTGGACTTGGGTTGTGATAAAGGACACTTGTAAAGTGGTTTTGCTTATCATAACTTGTATAACTTTGTATTTATCTTTTGTAAGTTGGCATATGAATATACCACGTTGTGTGTTGTACTCTGATACTTGTTGTACTTAATGCTTAGCGTATATACGTGGGGGCACCATCTGACCTACGTGTATGCGTTGCAGTGACGTTCCCGTATCATTGGGATCGGGGCGTTACATAAATTACTTAAAAATTCACAAAAATAGTTTTATCGTTTTACATTATTATACAAATATGTGATAAAAATTTCAACACAAATATCAAACATTTTAAACTATTTTTGTGTCTTACAAATATTTCCAAAAACCAAAACCTGTATTTTTCCAAACTTGGATTTTTCAATAGGAAATCTGATTTTTCCAAAACTCATCTAAATACAAAAACATGATATTTAAACAATTTGAAGCATGATGCATATGGATGGAAACAATATACATGAAACATATACATATCATAGTTTTTGTCTTTATTTTCATAAATATGTTTTGTTAAAATACAAAACACCAAACCTCATGAATAGGTAAGTCAAAATAAGTTTGTCTAGAAAATTAAGCTTACATGTATATAGAATATATCTAATATACACTTAAACAAAGTAAACTTGTATTGATACTATCTATTCATGAAAACTGATATCGGTTAAACCAAAAACCGAAAAAAACCAATATCCAAAGCATGAAACGTGTGTGATTGTGAACTTGAGCATATCACACTATTTTAATCTTTACAAATGGATCTAAACACAAAACTAAACTAGGTACTGAAGTCTTCTTGATGAACACATCTTCAAGCCGACTCGATCCAAACTCGATCCAAACTGTGATTCACCGAGCTTAACTCCAATGAGTGCTATATATGATCTTGTCGCTCGGGCTCTTGAATCACCATGTGAAAGGCTTCAAAACTCCTTTGTTGAAGTTAATCACAAACTAACATCTTGGTTAATGATCTGAAACTAAACATCACAAGATTATTAGTAAACATAACTACATGAGTTAATCATCATCAAAACTAGAGTGGAAGGCCACTGGGCCAGCAATCTCCCCCCTTTTTGATGATGACAAAACTCATGAAGTTATATATGCATGGATTAAAGTTAAGCTTCAAAGAAGCTCCCCCTTAACTCATGCATAGGAAATCAGCAATAAGATATGGCAATGAAGCACATGCATAAATAAACATGTATGCAAATATAAGGAGATAAACATGCCAATCAAACATAAAACTCATAATTCTTTTTCTCCTATTTGCAAAAGAAAACATATATGCATAAACATAAATCCTGAAAACATGCATAACATGCATATATACCAAATACTTCTCCTCCTTTTTGTCAATCATTAACAAAGGGGTTAAAGTAAAAACAAAACCAACAAATTCTTCTCCCCCTTTTTGTTCGAAACAAAGAATCAATAAAGGGGTAACATCAAACAAATCAATAATAAGAATATATGCGATATACATTCATGAAGAGGAAGACGCTAAGTTAACTTCCCTACATATATGCATTACATGAGGAAAAGATGACAAGCCCTAATTCACATAACACAAAATATGCAATGCATAAGAAGAGATGTGAAGCTCCCCCTACACACGTGTATCGCATAAAGAAGAGTTGTCAAGCTTCTCAATATAGGATACACTCAACATGAATCTATATGTAGAAGAGATGTGAAGCTCCCCTTGCATATAGGCAATATAATCAAAAACACATTTTATTAATATTTCTTATTAAAACACAATTTTGAATTTTCTCAATAAAACAAATTTTGAGATATCTTAGTAAATCAAATTTTAAAACACCAATATTACCAATTGAAAGAAATAGATCAATAGATACCATTGAAAGTAAACAAAATCTTGATACCAATTGTGAATATTTGTCATTTAGAACATATGATACCAAAATAAAATCAATTTTCAACATAAAGTGTGGGAGTATAAATCAACGGTAAACAAAATACCAATTGAAAGATAAAATACGAATTTTCTACCCCTTTATGAAATACCAAATAAAACGATGCATAAGCTTGTTTAAGATACCAATTGAAAACTCATTAATAGAAACATGATAGTCATTAAACATTCAAGCTTTGCATAATCAAAAATTTGTGCTTAAAGATATAGGGATATAGTAAGCACAAATAAAATATGTATAGGTGTATGAAAAATGAGTACCAATCAAAATAGATGATACCAAATGAAAGCATACACAAAAACAATATATGAGTATACAAAAATGTCAATATTGATACCAATTAAAAAGATCCAATGATACCAATTGAAACAACAATAATATCAAGTGTATACCTCATATTATCTACCACCCATCTCATGCTCAAGTTTAAAATAATTTTCACTATAAAGCATACATGTGCATGGTCTCCCAACCAACCGCCCTTGGAAGGTAGGGGTTTTTTAAAAATAGGTTTGAAAAATATAGCATGTTTGAAAACTCTACCATAATGAAGAATACCGCAACTAGTTAAATGGAAGAACTTGAAAACTAGTACGAAATCCTTCAAGCAAGGAATAAAACAAAATTATATTTCATGAAACACATGTAAATCACATGGTCACTAAACACTCAAAGTCCATAAAGCCCATATCATGCTCATGAAAACAAAGTCATGAGAAAACAATAAGTAGGTGAGTGTACAAGGTATATGTGAAAACAATATTCATGAAAATAGACATTCAAGCTCTAAATTCCTCAATACATGAAAATCATCAAAACTCGATTTCTTCAAGGCATATGTATGTCAAGTACAAACTAAGGTGTATATATATATATATATATATA
>JAVJIF010012961.1:0-85491 GCA_038442645.1 Agave tequilana | reverse complement strand
ATAAATCAGTAGGAAAATGTGATATAATAATGCAAATTGTAGACTAATCAGAGACCGCTAGAGACGGTGCAGAAATTTCTAGAGAAGAAAACACATGGAGATTCTTAGTTGAAAGATTTAACGAGAAGTACATCCTAGAAACGGCAAGAGATAAGTTAACACTGAAATTTCAAGAACTGAAGCAAGGTCGATGCGTTGCTCAGTATGATGCTAGGTTTATCTAGTTGTCGAGATATGCTGGAGGATTAGTCAGGGATGAGGCTAAGAAGACAAAAGTTTTGTAAGAGGGATCAGCCCGACAAATCAAAAGTCAGTTAGTGTCATTTCAACTTCGTGTATATATCCAAACTGTAGAGAAAACCTCAGAAGTGGAGGACATACAGGAGAACCACAAAATTCTGGCTGGGAGACAACCTCCTCCGAAATGCCTTCGATTTCTAAAAGTGTCGGGAATGGGAGCATCAGGCTCCAGAATTGATGGAAGTATGGGATCTAGTGTAACCCCCGTCCAGAGAAGTACAGGCACGAATAGCGGTCCATGACCCAGATTCGAGAAATTTCTTCGAAATGCACAGCCTGCACCTCACCTCGTACCATATTTATCAGAGTCCCTCGGTGTCTGAGATGTAACAAAAAATATATAGAAGCCGTGCTTGGGAAAAAATTATTTTGCATGTGGTGGAGTAGGACATATGAGGAGAGACTGTTCGACAACACGAAAGAGTCAAGAATGGGTAGAGGAAAAGGAAAACTGACCGCAGGAGTAGCTTCTCTAGCCGGATCATTGAATAATCTCAGGTGCATGGTCACTGCACACAGACCAGCACAACACAATCTTCATGCAACAACCGCGGGCCCAGGACAGAGTGTTTGCACTGACTCAATAGGATGCTAAGGCATCGAACGCAATGGTAGAAGGTATGATATCTTTCGCGGGACATACTGCCCGAGTATTATTCGACCTTGGTACCACACATTCATTTGTTTGTGATTCATTTACATCTAAACTTAATCAACCCCCTCAACCTCTAAATCTTCAGTTAGTAATATCCACACCAGTAGGCTCAGAGATGATATAAGTATTAGATATAAAGGGTGGGAGATTTTGATAGGAAAAGTAAAAACATTTGTAGATTTTATGAAGTTTGAAAAGATGAAATATGATATTATCCAAGGAATGGACTCTGTCAGCCTGTCGTGCATTAATAAATGTTACGAGAAGCGAGTGACTTTTAAAATAGAAGAGATTTCAGAGTTTATCTTTAAGGGGGTAAAAGACAAGCATTATATGCCAATTATATCAGCCACAAGAGCTACTAGATTATTAAAACAAGGATGTTAAGAGTCTTTAGCAATAATGTTGGACAAGAAAGATACTGAGACTAGAATTGAGAACATCCCTGTAGTAAAGAAATTTTCTTATGTATTTCCTAAGGAATTACCAGGTTACCCCCGGATAGAGAGGCTAAATTATCTATAGACTTGCTGTCAGGAACTGCCCCTATATGAAAAACTCTATATAAAATGGTCCCAGCTGAAATGGAGTTAAATATTCATTTACAAGATTTCTTAGATAAGAGATTTATCCGACCCAGCATATCACCATGGGGATCACCAGTAAAGGATGAAAGTATGAGATTGTGCATTGATTATATGGAGCTTAATAAGGTTACTATTAAAAACAATGATATTCGCTTTCTAGGATCGATCATTTGTTTGATCAACTTCAAAGTTCATGCATATTTTCTAAGATTGATTTAAGGTTGGATATCATTACTTGAAGATCAAGCTAGAAGATATGGCCAAAACAGTTTTTAGAATAAGGTATGGGCACTTCGAGTTTTTTGTTATGCCCTTTGGATTAACTAATGCTCCAGCTGCATTCATAAATCTGATGAATAGGGTATTCAACCATACCTTGATCAGCTTGTAATGGTGTTTATTGATGACATATTGATCCACTAAAAAGAAATGAGCATGAGAATCATTTGAAAGTGATTTTGTAAATTAAGAGAAAAGCAACTTTATGTCAAGTTTAAGAAATATGAATTCTAGTTGGAACAATATGTTATTTTCATTTTTTCTTAGATTCATAACATTAGCAAATCCAATATTTCTTTGCCTTGTATCAATCTTCCACCTATGCAATACATAACTTTCTGGAAAAGCTTTCACTTGATTATTAAGCAGATATGCAAGACGTGCCAAATAAATACCATATGTTTCAAGCATTGCACAAGTGCATGTGATAGTAAGCTCGTCAACTTGATCAAAAATTAACTCTTCCCACTTATCTTGGTCACTAAGAGAATATTGAACTTTAAATATTCTCTTCGATCCTTCCTTTTTGGAGCTCTTCATGAAAAAGTGATATACCATCAAGGAGCTCCATTTGAAAAAGTTTTAAGATCTCTCTAGTATATGATTTTCCGTCTTGCACTTCAATGGGATGTGAAAGACACAAAGGAGGAGCATTATTTAAATTCATGAAATCTTCATGAGATTCGGAGGCACGAAGGGCTGCTACGGCTCTATTATATAGACATACAAAGTCAACAAGCTGAGTTTTCGAATTGGCAAAGCCATCAACGAAAGCATTGATGCTTTCACTCCTCTGACTACTTATCATTCATGCTCAAAATATGTCTTTCAGGTATGCATCCACCCAATATTCTCACAATTTGTGCATCTTCGGTAACCAACTTGATGTATTTTCATCTATGGCAAACTTTTCATTTGAGCCTTCCACTGTTCCTCACACTTGATTATGGTACTAGCTCAATAGCAACTGTTATAGAATTTAGAGAACTCATCTCTATATTGGTTCTTCAACAACATTTCCTTCTCAGTAATATGCTTGTCGATATGCCAAGAGCAACAATGATGTTAAGGTTAAGAAAAAAACCTTTTCTATAGCTTCCTATATTGTGAATCTTGATCTGTGATGATTGCTTTTGGTGCAACTCCATGCATGCACTTGAGCCAATAGATAAAGAGCGACACAAATTTATCTTCTTACTCATCTGCAAGCAATGCACAACTGAAGAGTGTAGACTATCGATAATGGTTAACTCCTGTGAACGAAACAAAAGGAAGACTCAAATGTTTGGTCCGGTATGTAACATCGAAGACTACCACGTCTCCAAAACTTAAATAGGATGATCTTAATCCATCGGTCTAGAACACGCTCCTCATCGTGCCCAAATGATCGACCTCCACAGCAAAGTAGAAATATGGATTTGTCGCTCTCCATTCTCGAAAATTCTTAATGATAAAGATGCACTAATGCCGATATTATTCTTTCTTATTGTTCTGATATGATCGTTGCATTGTTGTGGAGTGATTTGTGAATCATCTTGACTCCCATATGTAACATTAAGAACCGGCAAATAATAGGAGTAATTCCTCCTTGACTTAATTTGGATATTGCTCCTTGCACTTTTGTGCGATGTTGCTACTTGTGGGAATTATGATGAAACACTTTATCAGGGCTTGTGATGCGATGATTTGGGTGCTCCCCTCACACACTTAGTAACCACCCATGTGTTGAAGAAGTCAACTTGATTTTCATTTTGGCTCCACAACTCACTCTCTATTCAGGTTTTCGATTGAATGGCTTTTCCCAATTCTCTTTTTTCTGTCATTCTTTTCTTCCCTGCCTTGTTACGCACAAAAGTTCAAAAAATAACACTATTTGGAGTACCAATTGACTTATCAATGGATTCTTTACGAATTCCAAGGCCACAATGAAATCCATGCGAATTATAGTAGTTGTATGCCCAATATGTGTAGGAAACTCCAACTAATATATGATTTTTTTCTCCTGTAAAAGATTTGCTCTAATTCCGATTTACCCATTTATGTTGACTAAAGTCTGTCTCTCTTCCCTTGAAGCACTAGGCAGAATGCCATTCATTTCAATGTCATCAATCATCATACATTCCTGAGAAGAGTTTAAAAAAGCAATAAGAATACCAGCATAGAGATCAATATTCACATTAACTTTCTATATGCATTGCAATTACATATTAACATTCTAAATACGAACGTGAAATCATACATAAATACAAAGTCAAATGAGATTACAACATTAAAATTTTGCCAAGTTATTGCATAAAAGTTTAATTCTTTTTATTAACACATTCACATTATGTGCGTGCATTTGTATGTTTCAATGAAATTACAAGTATGATGAAATTTGTATCTCCTCCAACTGATAGGTATCTTATTAAATTCAAAACCAATTTTAATGCCAGTATAATAACAGTTTCCATGGTGAGAAAAAAAAAAACTTAAATCAATATCTCTGAAGTTCATACTTATAACATATTATACATTCATCCATTAAAATTTCTTTCTTTCTTATCATCCCATACTTGAAAATGTCAACTTCAATTAAACTAAAAAATTCAAGGAATTTTTTTTTCCGATTCCCTTGTTGGCAGTCTTCTGTAGTTGATTGTTGCTCCTAGTTGCTACAATTGCTGCTTACGGTTGCTGCTGGGGGAGAGCAAGACGGCAACTTGAATGTGAAGGAGAAGAAATTTGGAACACGCCAGGTTGTAGTCTGCATGTTGATGCTTGCGTAGGAAGTGACGGAGTAAGGATCATGTCGATGTCACCTCTGCTTGCTGCCACACCCTCTGCTGGTTGCTGTTGGTGCATCCTCTACCAGAGAATTCACAATTAATTAATCAAGTTTAAGGAACAATAAAAATAAAAAAAAAAATCGCTAGTGAAGTCATTGGATTTTAACATACCAATGTCGATGCTTAGGTGGCAGCGGTAGGGCCTGCTGCTGACGGCAGAGAGGAGAGGCGATGACGAGTGGTTGATCTGGTGGCGGGTCATTGCTCCTGTTGATAGAGAGCGAGTAGGCAAAGAGAGAGATGGGGGAAAGAAAGAGCGAGCAGACGGGTCACTGGCGCGTGTTGATTGATGTGGGGGTGGCGGCTAGTCTTCCAACAATGTTGATTGGGGTTGGGGGAGGAGAGCGAGTGGGCAAAGAGACAGAGAGAGGTCGCTGGAGCCTGTCGATTGATGTGGGGTGATGCCTAGTCTTCTGACGATGTTGATCAGGGGAGGGGGAGACGAGGGAGGGGACACAGAGAGCGGCCAGAGAGATAGAGAGGTCGTTTGATGGGGACATCTCTCCAGGATTGCGATTCTACACCAGGAGGCGTCGTCGCACACTTTCAGTTTGGTTCGATTAGGGCTGGGAAATTCAATTTAGCTATTTTTCCTTTTATTGTCATTTTTATTTATTTGGCAGTTTTCTTTTAGTCCCATATCGGTTGTAATGGGATCTTTCTGTTGGTGTAGGCCTATTTAAGGTCAAAACTGGTATTGGTATGGGAGTTTTGGAATGAATGTAAATTGCTTTTAAAGCTTTGTAGCCTGTGTTCTTTGGGTGAGAAACCCTAGGGAGAGAATCCCGTCCGGTTCCCCATCATCTTGGTATCAGAGCTTAAATTCCTGTATTCTTCCAAAACACAAGAAAATCCACAACAAAATTCCCCTCCCAAAATTAAAACCCTAATTTTCTCTTCTCTTCTGAGCGCCGCAATCAAAAAAAAAAAAAAATCAACGAAACCCTATTTCTCTCTTCCCCCTACAGTCCGCCGCCACCTCTTCCCTGAGATTTCAGGCCAAAATCGACCTCCGCCCCGCCAAAACCCTCCACCGATCGATCTCTCGTCTCAAGTCGAGCCCGATTGCACCACCAGCGAACAGCACCAGCACCGGCAACACTCCATTCTCTCCCACCGCCATCCAACGTCCTCAACTTCGTCACCAGTAGTCGACGACGACATCCAACACTCCGGTCTCCGCCCTAGACAAACAAATCCATCATCATCTTGTTTGCTGAAAGTCTTCGTTCGCGATCAAAGCCACGGAGGGGACCTAGGGTTCCCTCCTCTCTTCCTCTTCGACTCTAATCGCGTTGTCGACCAGATCTGAGCATCAAGCTTCCTCGTCCTCATCCCGGTCTCGCCCTCGTCATCAGATCACCATCGACCACGATCAGCTATCGTCGCCGATCTCACCACGAGATCCACACCCTTGCGACATTAACCACCCCAAATCTCCTTCCGAGAGCACAACCGGAGGCTCCTCCACTTCATCTTCAACATCAATCAAGCTCTGCCAACTGCTGGAGGGGTCTCGAAGCCTTCCGCTGCTTCCTCGTCGAAGATCAATTTCCAGAGTCATCAACGTCAGCTATTCCTGATCGACGCCTGAGATTTTGATCGACAGCGAGGTCACCCTGAGCCTCCATCGACGTTGAATTCCCCCTCCAACCACTCCAAGGAGCACACTCTGCCTCCACGCCGGACGTCCACTCCGCCTCCACATCGGACTCCCACCGACTTCAAGATCTCCAGTTGCTCCGATCATCGTCAATTCACCTCCGATGGAGTGAATCTTCCTCCGACGACCCCCGCTGTCGAGATCCGCCACGAATTCCTCCGACGAGGACGACAGAGCACGCCTTCTTCCTTTGCTCAAGTGTTCACCAACTCAAACCAATGACTACAACATAAATACCATTCTGCACGGCTATCCATTCGTCGTCGAGCATCTTCAATTTCGTCGTTATCTAGATTCCCGCCTCCGCGAGAGCTCCGCCGCCCTCTGTCCACTACTATCACCTCCAAGGCTGAGGTTTGGGTGAATTCAGGCTTGCTTTGGGGTACAGTGGATCTTGATTTGAAATAGGAAACACCATCAACCATCTTTTGAGTTGGTGAATCAAGTCTGAATTCAAACTGATTGATCCGCATCCCGATCTAATAGCACCATTGAGTTGCAGAGTTCCGCATCTATTATCCAGGTATCCAGATAATCAGGTATAATTTCTTTTGAACTGAAATTTGAGTACTACTTTAAATTCTATCATAATAATTTCATCGATTATCTGCCATTCACAAACAGTGAGTGTAACTGCTTTGCCCTTATTTGCGACATCTTTATATTAACTTAGGGACTGCTAAATACATCGTGAATCTTAACAGTTGCATAGAATTATATTTTACAAAATATTGAGGTCTAATTGCAAATTCTTTTTACAACACAGTCTCTATTTTACACTCTTGAGTTTGCTAGCAGATTCATTCGCCTTATTGTGCGCTTTACTTTACTGAATCGTTGCTGATCCTCCGCATCTTCTGCATCATCCTGCACGATTGCATTAGAGTTTGTTAGTGGCATATAGAAAGTAATAGGTTGCATTCATTATTATATATATTAAAAAAAATCATCATAAATTCAGCATTTAGATCATAGCAATAAAAATAAAAAAAAGAGACAAGTAACTGTGCATGCGTACTCGTAGTGGTAAAGTCTACGATCTAGTTAAACCCAATACAGACATGGATCCCAATGCTTCTTCGTCTGGTATCACCTCACCAACAGATTACATGACTCTTGAAATTCTGAAAACTCTTGAGGAAATTAAGGCCTAAATGAACACTCTAGTCAGAGAATGGATAGGTTGGAATTGGAACGTCATGATGGCTCTCGTAATGAAGAGCGTCAACTTAATAATCGTCGAGAGGAGAGAATAAACAAGAATTATAATCGATACGATGAGGATGAACGGTACATGAAAAACATCAAAGTAGATATATCGAACTTTGACGGCCGCTTAGACCCACAGTATTACCTTGATTGGGTAATGAGTCTAGAGCGTTATTTCAAGTGGTACGAGATGTCCCAAGAGCGGCGAGTCCGTTTCGCTGCCATGAAACTGGTAGGACAAGCGGGACAATATTGGTCTAATGTTGAAAGACTGATAGCCCTCAGGAGGTAAGAACCGATCCGGATTTGGGATGAGATGAAGGCTAAGTTAAGTCAGAAATATCTCCCCATTACTTTTCAGGATCAACTTTTAGACAAATGGAGCAGGCTAACACAAGGGACTCGCTCTGCTACGGAATACATTGAGAAATTTGATGAGTTCTTGACCCGGTACAGCGAGTTCGTCGATGAGTCCCCAACCGTAACCCTCTCTAGGTTCAAGTCTGGCCTTCGTGATGATCTCCGTAGGGAACTCTTTGCAAGGGGTGTTAGTGATTTAGAACACGCCTATCAGATAGTTCGGGACTTAGATGCGTCTCGAGGATCTTACTATCAACGGGGTTCAGATTACAAGAACCAAGGCACTAGAGCCCCCTCTGGACAGTCCCAGCTTAAACCCAATCCTAACAGTTCGGTCCCAATAGGAGATCTCAAGGGTAAAGGCCCAGTTGAGGGCGTGCCACGAACCAACCCCCGCACCTAATGTTTTAAGTGTCAAGGATATGGGCACGTAGAAAAGTTCTGCCCAAGCAAATCCAGAACCCTCTTTCTGGATGATCAATCAGATGAGGTGCAGGACGAACCTCAAAAGGAAGTTGTATTCGTTGGAAATGCAAGCAGTGATTCTGAGAATGATTTCAAACAAGAGGAATTCCTTAGTACAATCAGGAAAGTTGCTGTGGTTCGATGTAACCTCGCTCAACCGAAAGACATGGTTGACTGGCGAAGAACCTCGATCTTTCACACACATGGATAAAGATTGGTGATAAAAATTGTAAAATCATTATCGATAGTGGAAGTTGCATAAATGCTGTGTCATCTAGTTTGATTTCAAAGATAGGGTTGAAAACGGTCCCTCACCCTAATCCGTACAAAGTTACCTGGATTAACACAGCATCGATGGAGGTGAATGAACGATGTCTTGTACCTGTGCAATTTGCCACCTATAAGGACAAAATTTGGTGTGATGTAATAACTAAAGATGCAGGACATGTGATTCTTGGTCGACCTTGGTATTTGATATGGACGTGACTTTGTGGGGAAAGTCCAACACTTGTACTTTCAACTATGAAGGGCAACGGATCAAACTAATTCCGAGTCAACCCAGATCCAAACAAGAGAAGAAGCCAGTGGACACGAGAAAAGAGAAGAATCTCAACTTAATCAGCCCTAAAGAAATTGAACAAGAAGTGATTAGTGGGGCACAAGTCATCGTTTTGCTTGCTCGGGAAGTAGCGAAAGAATCTCATGAAACGATTCTTCCTGAAGTGGCCCCTATTATCACAAAGTTTGCTGATGTATTTCCTAACGACCTCCCTGTTCAACTGCCACCAATGCGGGACATTCAACATGCCATTGATCTAGTTCCGGGAGCCACTCTACCCAACTTGCCGCACTATCGAATGAACCCAATGGAACATGCTGAATTACAGAGGCAAGTTGAAGAGTTATTGAGCAGAGGGTTCATACGAGAAAGTTTGAGCCCTTGCGCGGTCCCTGCACTGTTAACGCCGAAGAAAGATGGGACATGGCGTATGTGTGTGGATAGCCGTGCTATCAATAAAATGACGATAAAATATCGTTTTCCAATCCCCAGATTGGATGATATGCTTGACATGATGACAGGTGCTACCATCTTTTCAAAAATAGATTTGAAGAGTGGTTATCATCAAATTCGTATTCGCTCGGGAGATGAATGGAAAACAGCCTTTAAAATGAAGGATGGGTTGTATGAGTGGATGGTCATGCCTTTCGGCTTGTCTAATGCTCCAAGCACTTTTATGAGAGTGATGACACAAGTATTGCGACCCTTTATCGGAAAGTTCGTAGTCGTATATTTTGATGACATCCTCATTTATATCAAATCAAAGGAGCAACATTTGGACCACCTCACGCAAGTTTGTGTAGTTTTGAGAAAGGAAAGTTTATATGCCAACCCTAAGAAATGTACCTTTCTTACCGACCAAGTCATTTTCCTAGGAGTGGTTGTTTCTTCACAAGGTGTCTCCGCAGATCCCGATAAAATTAAAGCTATCGTGGAATGGCCAGAACCATGCAGTATTCGAGAAGTGAGGAGTTTTCATGGGTTAGCCACTTTCTACAGACGTTTTATTCGAAACTTTAGTACGATCATGACCCCGATTACCGATTGCTTAAAAAAGGACTTCGAATGGACTAGAGCTGCTGCCAAGGCGTTTCGGGAAATCAAAGAGAGAATGACAGAAGCTCCTGTTATGAGGCTCCCAGATTTCACGAAAGTTTTTAAAATTACTTGTGATGCCTCAGGCTTTGGGATAGGTGGTGTTTTAAGTCAAGAAAAGCATCCC
Organism: Agave tequilana; assembly: GCA_038442645.1. Taxonomy (NCBI): domain Eukaryota; kingdom Viridiplantae; phylum Streptophyta; class Magnoliopsida; order Asparagales; family Asparagaceae; genus Agave; species Agave tequilana. The sequence continues at coordinate 75,364 of JAVJIF010012961.1, read as the reverse complement.
GTTGCCTATTTTAGCGAAAAGTTAAATGATGCTAAGCAACGGTACTCTACCTACGATAAGGAGTTCTATGCGGTAGTGCAAGCTCTGCGTTATTGGCGCCATTACTTGTTACCGCAAGAATTCGTCATTTATTCAGACTATGAAGCCCTTAAGTATCTCAACTCTCAAAAGAAGTTGAATTCGAGGCATGGTAGGTGGGTAGAATTCCTTCAAGATTACACCTACGTCCTCAAGCATAAGGCCGGGGTGGAAATAGGGTCGCTGATGCTCTTAGCTGTCGTCGCGCTTTAGTTTCTGTCATGAGTACGGAAGTTGTTGGTTTCGAGAAGATCAAAGACACTTATGAGTCATGTCCTGATTTTGGAAATATATACACTGTCTTAAGGGATAGTTTGACTCATGAGATTGATGGTTTTCTTCTGCAAAACGGATATTTATTTCGCTCTCGTCTGTTGTGTATCCCTCGTACCTCATTGAGAGAATTTCTGGTATGGGAATTACACGCTGGGGGACTTGCTGGACACTTCAGGTGAAATAAAACAATTGAAGCTGTCGAACATCGTTTTTATTGGCCGAGCTTAAAAAGAGATGTTGCAAGGCTTGTTAGTCAATGTCGTACATGTCAACTCGCCAAGCAACGAAAACAAAATACTGGTCTCTACACTCCTCTACCAGTTCCTAACTGTCCTTGGCAAGATGTCAGTATGGATTTCGTGCTGGGTTTACCAAAAACAGCAAGGAAGCATGATTCCATACTTGTTGTTGTAGACCGTTTTTCCAAGATGGCTCACTTCTTGCCATGTTCCAAAACGTCAGATGCATCTCGGGTTGCTACAATCTATTTTGATGAAGTTGTTAGGCTACATGGACTACACAAAACAATTGTCTCAGACATGGATGTTAAATTTACGAGCTACTTTTGGAAAACCCTGTGGCATAAAATGAGAACTAAACTTCAGTTTTCTACGGCTTTCCATCCACAAACTGATGGCCAAACTGAAGTAGTCAATAGAAGTCTTAGTAATCTGCTACGATGTTTAGTGGGTGAGAATCTTAGAGCATGGGATCTTGTGTTACCTACTGCTGAGTTTGCATACAACAGTTCTGTCAATAGAACCATAGGCATGAGTCCATTTGAGGTAGTGCATGGTTATCAACCTAGGCAACCTATAGACTTAATTCCCATGGTACCTCATCATACTAGGATGTCTGAGTCAGCTGCATCATTTGCATCACACATTCATGACTTGCATAAGGAGATCAGCAATCAAATTCAGAAAAATAATGCAAACTATAAAGCTTATGCAGATTTGCACAGGAAAGCACATGAGTTTAATGTAGGAAACTACGTGATGGTTCGGATTCGACCAGAACGGTATCCTCCGGGTACCGTGAAGAAATTGCACACACGTAATGCGGGACCATTCAAAATGTTGAAGAAAATTAATTCAAATGCATATGTGGTAGATCTCCCCCGGATTTTGGCATTAGTCCCTCTTTTAATATTGAAGATTTGATTGCTTATAAAGGGCCCAATTTTTCCCCTGATAATCCTTTATTGGATGAGCCTTTCCCTGTGCCACCTCCTGAGAGACCCTTATTACCTCCTCTTCCCCAAATACATCCAACCCATATGGCAGACCAAATTGATGAAATTATTGATGATCAGATTGTCTCTACTAGAGATGGTGGTTACCACAGATTTTTGGTTCGTTGGAAAGGACTACCTGATTCTGATAACACTTGGATTAATCGAGAGGAACTTCAACGGTTGGACCCTGATCGTCTGGAGCATTATGAAAGCCGTGGAGGTTCACGTTCGACAGAGTCGAGTTTTTCCCAACCCCGAGGGAATGATGGGGACATCTCTCCAGGATTGCGATTCTATACCAGGAGGCGTCGTCGCACACTTTTAGTTTGGTTCGATTAGGGCTGGGAAATTCAATTTAGCTATTTTTCCCTTTTATTGTCATTTTTATTTATTTGGCAGTTTTCTTTTAGTCCCATATCGGTTGTAATGGGATCTTTCTGTTGGTGTAGGCCTATTTAAGGCCAAGACTGGTATTGGTATTGGGAGTTTTGGAATGAATGAAAATTGCTTTTAAAGCTTTGTAGCCTGTGTGCTTTGGGTGAGAAACCCTAGGGAGAGAATCCCGTCCGGTTCCCCATCATCGTTGGCACTTACCGGTTGATGTGGGGGCAGCGGCTGGTCTTCCGACTATGTTGATCGGGGTCAGGGGAGGAGAGGGGAGAGAGACAGAGAGAGTTAAGACGAAGGCAGCGACGACGTATGAGTTCTGAGTTTTGATCTATCACGAGAAGAGTCCTGATACAAAAGAGAGTTTGAATGTTTCTTTTCAAAAAGTGGGGTTTTTTTTTTTTCAAAATTAATAACCCTTTCACTTATTATTACTCAGCTCTAGATTTGAGGCTGAGATTTTGCCACATCAGTGACATAGGAGGTAGTCCCTCCTATGTCAGTTCAGTTGTTTTCCTGATTTCTCATATATATATATATATATATATATATATATATATATATATATATATATATATATATATATATATATATATATACCTAAATGTTAAGATGATGGGACAGAAACTAGCTTCATTAGAAAAGTAGAAAGCGAATTAATGAGGCTACAACCGACTCCAAATTTAATGGTTGTTAACCTGAATCACCTTCGTAATGGATATTTTTGCAATTTTTCTTTTGGAATTAGTATATGGCATGGCTCCTAAGAACCATTTTCATCTATGTAGCATGAATACAGGCATGGACGTTAGATACGACACGGACACGGGATACGACAAAATCCAAAAAAAAAAGATATGGGGATACGGCAAGCAATATTTTATTATTAGTAGTAGTATATATAGATAAATATTCTCCCCTTTCCTAGTTTTTCAATTTTCTCTCATACAACCAAAAAGGTGCATTGTCTTCAACTTTTTCAATAATATTTTCTGAAATAGACATTTCTAAACAATTCTACCTATGTGAATAGAATAATGAATAATCAACTTATCAAAAAATAATCAAACATGAATAATTAATTTATTAAAGGTAAGATGAAAAATAAAATAAAATCAAAATATATAGCTTCTATAAAGTAAAAAACAAAACTAAAAAATAATCTAACTAATACCACACCTAGTTCATGACGCGTGTAAATTCTACTAATATATTTGCTTATGTCAGAACAATATTTTTTTCATGTTTATTTAAGCGACATGTGACTTTTAGATATCTAATATATGATCTTTAAAATTTATTTAATGCCGACATGGCGTTGGACACGGTGATGACACGTGCTTTTATGGTTGTTTAAAATCCGACATGGCATCGGAGTGTCCGATACGTGTCGGGTAAGTGTCTTGGAAGTGTTGGCGTCCGACACGTGTACGACACCGACAGGGCACTCACTTGAAGTATTCGTGCTTCATAGATTTCCATTGTGAAGTTCCTCGTAGAGCAAATATTGTTAAGCAAGTGCCCATCTTTTTTCCCAAACTATATAAACTAGATGATGATTTGAATTATATGCCATCAAGTTACATTTTGATTTCATGGCTCACTCAGGTTGTAAGCTAACTGAACCATCGTTGGGGATTATCCAGGAGCTACCCATTTCCTGCTAAGATAACTTTAGGAGGGTAAAGGGTTTGATATTTGCAAATACAGAGCAGACAAAACTAGAAGCCTTGAATCCGTTTTGCATTACAACAGAAGCAAATCTAGTCTGATGCATAGATAGACGTCAAAGGCATTGGCGAGTTAGGATAGGGAACGGCCACATATATAAAAGATAAAAACTTATCATAGTGAATAATTGCAATAACACGTAATTGAGTGGAGAACCTAAGAGTATTTGCTACAATAAAACAATTAAGCAATAACAATAATAATAACAACTGTTCCACAAATTACTTTCTCACATGAAAATTAACAAGGCAGGAGTCTTTTCTTCCTAGTTTGGAGCAAGAACAGGGAATTGGTTGAGGTGTTGGATCATATGAAATTTAAGTGACTTAACAGTGCTTTTGCTTCAACTTTTATTTATTCATCTAATTTTTTTTTTTTTTTTTTTTAAAGCAAAGGCCATATTCCCATCTTAAATCTGGAACTTCCCATAACCCAACCCAGTCCATTTTCAAGATAGTGAAGCCTCATAGTTCCTGTTGTATTATTAATTTTGTGTTATTTTCATAAAAACAATTCCTGGGGAGGAAGACAAGCAGCAAGGCTCATGCATTCTCTTCAAAGGTCAGAAAACACACCTTGATTGTTCAAGGATTAGAACTGTGTCCAAGGTACTGAATATGGCCCCTGATAACATGCCACATACCATACAAATATAGCAAGCAAATTCCAAATCAAACAAGAAGCTAAATGCAGTTGACTGATAAAGCAAAGATAAGGTTTATAAGATGAAGATTGAAGAGTTTGAAAGAGCAAATTTTGGAAACCAATCTTTCTTATCAAACAAGGTAAACATCTTGATTGTTCTTTTTACATAGTGTAACAAAATGAGAGACATTTCACAACTACAAGCAAAACTTCAAATGTAATTAAGATGTCATAGAAGAATCATGCGTTAATAACATGAATTAATCAATACTCATGAATAGTGTTAAATTGCATAAAATGGGGGTCTAAGATTCCACTGAAAGTTGCACTGGTTTGCTAAATCATAACTAAGCACCTTATTAGTGATCATCAATGTTAAGCATACAGTAAGGAACACACAATTCAACCATACAACAACATACCAGAGCAAGCGAGAAAGCATAAATCACCGTGATTCTGATCTCAACTCGATCCCTCCCCCTTCAGGCAAATATTCTTCAACCTCTCGATTGCCAGCACCAGCGCCTGCGTCCCGAGCACCCCTTCCCCGAGTGCCACCAGCGAAACATACAGCTGCTGCGCCAGAGCCAGCCCTGGCAAGGTCAGCCCCATCCTCTCACATTCCTTCAAGCAAATCCCAAATCCTTCACAAAATGCCTCACATAAAACCCCGGTGCCATGTCCTTCTCCAGTATCCTCTTCCCAAAGAGCTCCAAGCTTTTCGACCCTGCGGCCCCCGTCGAGATCGCCTCCATCCATTTGCCCACGTCCATCCAGCCTTGTGGGCATACACCATTCCTTCAACCAATCCCACCATCGTCCACGTGATCGCAATTTGGTTGCCCAGCTTCGCTTGCTGCCCTGAACCCGGGCCGCCCATGTAGTTGACCTTGCCCATGAGGCTGAAAAGAGGGGTGAGGTTCTGGACTGTCGACTGATCTCCGCCGGCGAAGATGGAGAGACTCGCGGTGCGGGCCCCGAGGTCGCCGCCGGAGACGGGGGCGTCGATGGAGTGGCAGGCGGCGGCGGAGGCGGCGGCGGAGATCTCGCGCGCGAGAGAAGGGTCGCTGGTGGTCATGTCGACGATAACGGAGCCGGGGAGGCGGCTGCTAGGACGCCGGTGGCGGGGTCGAGGACGACATGGCGGACGTCGGCGGGGTCGCCGACGATGAGAAAGATGACGTCGGAGATGCGGGCGAGGGCGGAAGGGGAGTCGGCGAGGCGGGCACCGCGGGAGAGGAGGGGTTGGGCCTTGGAGGGGGTGCGGTTGAAGACGGTGAGTGGGTAGTCGGCGGAGAGGAGGTGGGAGGCCATGGAGAGGCCCATGACGCCGGTGCCGATCCAACCCACGCGGTCGTCGACGGGCTGATGATAGTGGATCGGGCCGATGATGCCATGCCGATGAGAGGAGAGACAGAAAGAGGAGCTCGGAGAGGGGAGGGGGAGAGTGGAGCACCCGGGGGAGTAAAGGGGGGAGAGGCTGGGATTTTTTGGGACAGTGAAGGGGAGGGTCTTTTGCAAAGCAATCCTCTTGTTATTAAATATTTGCTGTAGATTTGAAGGATTGGACTTCCGTGGGAAAAATTGGAAAAGTGCGGCCCGAATATGTGGATAGTTATCAAGCTTTGATAAATTTAGAGAAATGAGAACAGAAAACTAAAAGAATTATTCTTCAAATTTGTGTGTTCTTCATCCTTTTTTGTAGCATTTATTCATAGGCATATAGAAAAATAGGTTATAAGAAAGAAGATAAAGAGGTCACCCACTAACTCATGTATTCACACTATGTATTTACAAGGAAGAAGGTGAAAAGCTCACCCACTAACTCATGTATTCACAACATGCATTTACAAAGAAGAAAGCGGAGATATGATGGTCATCCACTAACTTACGCATTTACAACACTCTCCCTTGGATGTCCACCATCCATGAATATGCCCCGTTAAAAATCTCTTCAGTAAACCCAATGGGTAATACCTAGACTAAGAAAAAAGAGTACATATTCATATGCACCTTGTGAGCGTGTGACACCGCCTCATTAAAATCTTGTCAAAAAAACTCAGTGGGATAAAAAAATTGGACAAAAGAAAAAGAGTACAGTGTGTAGACCTACTGATGACATGCTTCCCTGATGAGATAAATCCACTTTTAGCATGTAACATCTCTGAGCGGCCGCATACCAATTTATGTACCTGCTTTTTGAATGTCGATGTCGGCAAAATTTTCGTGAATAAATATGTCAGATTGCCACTTGACTGTATTTGCTAAATATCAACATTGCCTCTCTTCCGGAGCTAATGTGTGTCGAAGAACTTCGGTGATATATTTGATCCTGTCTCCATTAATGTAGCCTCCTGTAATTTGTGCAATACAAGTAGCATTATCTTCAAACAATGTTGTTAGAGCATTTTTCGTTGAGTACAATCCACATGATTCTCGAATATGCTGGATCATAAATTTTAACTATATGCATTCACGACTTGCTTCATGGATTGCAAGAATTTCAGAGTGATTGGATGAAGTGGCAGTCATACTTTATTTTACAAATCTCCATGATATAGCGGTGTCGCCATACGTGAAGACATAGCATGTTTTTTTATCTCCCTTTATGTGGATCAGAAAGATATTATGCCTCTGCATATCAAACTAAAGGTGACTTTGATTCTTTGGGGTAGAATAAACCCAAATCAACTGTCACATAAATATGTATTTTACACCATTCCAGTGCCTTCGAGTTGGGGCAGAGTTATAACTTGCTAATAAGTTGACTGAAAATGAAATGTCTGGCCATGTACAATTTGCAAAATATGTAAGGGCACTAATTGCACTAAGATGTGGTACTTCAGGACCAAAAAGTTCTTCACCCTCTTCAGGAAGACAAAAAGGATCTTTTTCACATCAAGTGATCGTACAACCATTGGAGATGTTAATGGATAAGTTTTATCCATATAAAAGTGCTTCAAGTTTTTACGGAGTACCTCTATTGATGAAGAAAAAATTTTTCTCAAAAGTGCTCAATATTTAAGCCAAGACAAAAATTTGGTTTTCCAAGATATTTCATTTCAAACTTCTTTTTCAATAAGAGGCGGTCTTTGTGAGCTCTTCAGAAGTATGAGGTTCAAATCATCAACATATATTGCGATTATGGAAAAATTAATTTTTGATTTTCTTATGATATACATGGGCAGATGGGATTATTCACAAGTCCCTTTTTTAATAAATATTCACTAAGATAATTGTACCACACGCACACTGATTGTTTTAATCCATACAAGAATTGTTGCAACTTAATTGAGTATAGATTACGGGATTTTGAACTATGTACTTCAAGAATCTTGAATCCTTCAGGGATCTTCATATATAAATTTATTATTCAATGATTCATATAAATATGTTGTAACTACATCATATGACGCATGCTTAGGCCCTCTGAGACTACCAAAGTGATCAAATAGTAAAGAGTAGTAGCATTCATTATAGGAGAGTATGTTTCTTCATAATCAATTCTATGTCTCTAAAGGAAACCTTGTGCTACGAGTCGAGCTTTGTATCTTATAATCACATAATTTTCATTTATTTTTGAATAAATACCCATTTGTATCCTACATGCTTTACATTCTCGGGCATTTGGACTACAAGTCCAAATACTTTATATTTTGTTAAAGAGTTTAATTCTGCATGTATTACTTCTTTTCATTTGACCAATCATGTCCACATCGACACTCTTCGATAGTTTGTGGTTCATGATCCTCATCGCTTCTGGTGATTTCTAATGCTATTGTGAAGACAAATATGTCATCAACAATAATGTTATTTCTATCCCATATATCTCCAATTGATACATACTTGATCGATATCTCTTTATTTTCAGGTACCTATGTCTCTCCAAGGACTTTTTGTTATTTATCCATTAATTCTATTGCATACTTTTATTGTATATACTCTTCTGAAATACTCATTTCTATTGCCTTCTTTTGTTTCGTGGACTCTTCTGGAGGACCAATTTTCTTATTCAATTCTTGTAACTTTCTCTTTGGAGAATCGTGTCCTTTGCACTGACAGGTCTTTCACGCTTCAGGCGTGTCTCAGACTCATTTTGCTATTGTGTTAGTTAATTATCATTCAGGGATATTGATCTTTACTGGAGTGTTATATTTTTTAGTTCAGGCTCCTCGTTTACAATATCTAAAGCGAACATATATGCAAATATATTAACAATAATTTTCTTTCTATCTCAGCTTTCTCTTGTACTCATATAATTTAAAGAGATCTCTTCAAATGTATGCGCTTCTTTAGGTGTATGTGCCTCTTCAGGGCCTATTTCTTCATTAATTATAACTGATCAGTTATTTTCTCTTAATAGTACTTTTTGAAAATTTATTTCCTTTAAGAATATGTACTTATAGTACTATTTTCTTCAGGATTTTTTATCTTTTGAACCAACATGACGACCCCGCTTCAGGCGTACTTTTAAAGTATTATCAGGTTGTCCTTCAGGAATATCAATCTGAGCTGGAATATATTCAGTCGATATATAAGATTTTGTTATTTTCTTTGGGTTAGTAAACACGTTGGGTAACTGGTTTGCAATTTTTTGTAAACGAATAATATTTTGAACTTCAAATTCACTTTGATTTGTACATGGGTCAAGATGAGACAATGATGATGTAATTCCATGCAATTTCATGTCATTCTACAAGAAGCGGCATTTTTTCTCCCCTAATGGTGGGAAAATTGTATCATCAAAATAACAATCCAAAAATCTTACTTTAAAATATCATGTATCTAGAAGTCATCAATATTCATCTTAAAATAACATGCATGCATTTTTTATTTAATTGAAATAGTGGACATGCATATTTGAAGTAAACATGTATATAACATGCATCAGATTATCACATATTATCATGATGGATGAAATAAAAATAACAAAGAAGTTCTAATTTATGATATAAATATAAATCATTATGGAATCGCAGACATGGAATACAAAATGAATATTGTCTCTTGTATAAACATCATGATTGACACATATGTATATACATCTTAATTATCATCATATATGAAATATTTCATAAAAAAAGTATTTTTCAATATAAACATGAACATAAATATTCTGATTTACTAGCAAAAAGGTGTTATGTAAATGTGTTTAACAATTTATAAGAATCATGCTCAGTATCAAATTAACAAGCTGGTCTCATGGTAAGATCTGAAAGCAAATATACTATCATGGCGTAAAACGAAATATATTAGTTTTAGATATAAATATCATGACATGCACAGTATCTTAGTATATCAAAATTTAAATTAAATGAACTATATTTTTCAATACCATAAATTTTTGCATAAATTGGAACATAGTTATGAATAATTAAATAAAATAAAATTATGTAAATGTCACAATTTACGGTAAAAATATAATCATATAAAAATGTACATAATATGCATATCTAAATAAAGGATAAAAGAATATATTATCCATAAATTAGATACAATCATGATACAGCAGATTTGACTAAACATGAACTTGTTTCATTTATCAAATAAAATTAGGATAACAAAATGAAGTTCTTTGAATCAAAAAACTTTTAGTTCATTACAACATGTGATTCGATTGTTCTTTTTCTTATATGATATAATCCAGAGGAGAGGATAAGGAGTTTCTCCAAAATATGCTTTTGGCATGAAATAATAAAGGTAATTCAAAGATATTAAATATTACATTTATTTATGGTTTCAATGTGATATTCATTGCGGTAGATATCTTTAAAACTAAGCAAATTTCTTCTGAATTTGCTAGAATATAATGCATTACTAATATAGAATTTTGTCTCTTCTGGTAACATAATGTTAGCTCTTCCAGAGCCTTCAATTAAATTTGTGATTCCTGATATAGTATTTACATTAACTTCTTCTGAAACCTGGATTGTCATTTTCACCAACAAGATCAATGAAATTCATTTCTATATTCTTCTCATTTTCCTTCGATGCTTGGTAATGATCCACCAAATGTTTTGACATACGACATGTACGAGAAAATGTCCCTTCATTTCACACTTATAACAAGCCTCTTCATGATGATGATGCGCCTTAGCTTGCATTCTTTTTTTTCCTTACTTTGCCTCAACATTTGTCCACTTCTGGTAGCGCGGTGTGTTTTTGTAAGGAAAATTTAGAGCATAGCGGTTATGACACCACCACCACGGAACTTGCCATGACCTCGTGCATGTCCACGTCTATGATCACGCCCATATTTGTGGGATGATACTGCATTCACTTCGAGGAATTCTGTATCATTCACTTCAGGGAATGGTGTAGATCTGTTTGGACATAAATTGTAGTTTTTCATCAAAATCTCGTTATTTTGTTCAGCAACCAAGAAATATAAAATTAATTTAGAATATTTCTTGAATTTTCGCTCTCGATATTATTACTATAGGAGCAAATTTAAGGCATGAAAAGTAGAATAAGTCTTTTCTAACATGTCTTCTTCGATTATGCTTTATCCACATAATTTTAACTTAGAGACAATTTTAAACAATGCGGAGTTATATTCATTAACTGTTTCGAATCTTACAACCTCAGGTGCATCCATTCATATCGAGTTTTTGGTAAAATAATAATTTTATGATGGTAATATCTCTTTTTCAGATTAGTCGAAAGAGTTAAATGATCTTTTACTGTGAGATATTCAGCTTTCAACCCTTCTAATATAATGTTGAAGGAAGATTGGGGACTTAGTGCGATTCTGCTGGGATGCTTTGTTTCCTTATTTAATTGCATCTCCAAGGTTCTTAGCCTCAAGACGTATCTCAGCATCAAGGATCCTTGATAGGTAGTTTTTGCCTGAGATATCCAAAGCGACCAAATCAAGTTTTGTGATATTTGATATTTTGCAATCTATTCGTGTATGCAAAATATAAATATTAGTAAAAAAATGACAAAATTAAGAACATGTATTGTATGTAATACAACTCTATGTTATCGCAATATAACTTCAAATTTTGTTTTATAAAACTTCATGTTCCATTAAACTATAATACATGATAATATGCTTATGTAAAAAAAAAATAGATGTATCAATCAAAGTAAATTAATTTCAATAAATATAGCCATCAACCTTCTTATCTATCAAAGTTTTCATAATTTTTGATCTTCCAGGTTTATTAAAAAAAATTCAACAACTATGATTATTAAAAATTTCAAAATTGTAGTTGCACCTTAAAAATGGATGAATTTTAAGAGGAGATTTATAAAATTCATAATTTGCTAGTATAAAATCAAAATTAAGCATATGACCTTTGTATAGAAAAATCCAATCTACCTAAAGAATTTCTAAATGGATGAAAATGTACAACGAATAAGGTGAGTAGATGTCATTTTTTGATCCAATGCTAATCTCAACAATTTATGGACTAACTCTTAATAGTCAGATATTCAAAATTATATGAGGAAAAGAATTACAAAAAAATTATATACTTGATCCTACCTGTAAAATCACCTAGAGGGGGGTGAATAGGTGATGGCTAATCTAATGGTCACTAAATGCGGAATTAAAAACTTATATGATGCAAACTAAACTTCTTACACTAAACACCAAGTTTAACACAAGAGTGTAGCCGAATTTTCTGTGAGGGACTCTGGACTAACTCCTCAAGATTCCTCTAAATAAGAGTTGAGATGCCGCGTTGGCTCTCTTGGTTGAAAACTAGTGTTAGCAAACAATCTCCAAGCATATATCAATTAAGCACAATATGTATATCAAGCATATAAATGTAAACACAATAAGAACATGCAAGATATAAATAAGAGACAAAGAGAGAGAGAGAAAGTGAGCAATCGCAAACACAAGGGATTTGTTTCGAGGTTCGAGCACACTTGCTCTACATCCCCGCCTTCGACACTACGAAGGATTTCCACTAGAATCGATCCCACCGATCACTCCTCGTGCCGTAACACCTACAAGCTCTCGGACTTCCTAGTCCGTACACACCGCAAGCCCACTAGCTCGCCGAGGTCGCACCTCAAACAATGAGTTCACACACGAACTCGAAACCACCGCGAACACACTTGTCCGCCTCCTCAAAGTACAAGAAAGAACTCTTGGTGATCTAAACACTTTGATCACCAATAAATACTCTCACAAGAACACTCCTATAGAATGAATATGTCAATGGATAGCTCAAGTGTTTGTGTGAGAAAATAAGGATTGAAATGGTGGAGGAAACTCAAAGAATTCACCTCTAAAACACTCTTGATAAACTCCCCTTTTGATTGAAAGTATTAGCTCTCAATTTAGTGGAGAAAACTCTTTTAATGAAGTAGAAAAAACTAGCTTAAAACCCACTAAAAAATCTTGTAGAAAACAGCCCCCAAATGCCCCAATTTATAGAGTTAGAAAAACTAGCCGTTGGGAGCCAGATGGCCTGACGGTCGACCGCCCGGTCGACCGCCACGGTCAGATTTCTGACTGTTGGGGCAGCGGTCGACCGGCCCGGTCGACCGAACCTCTGGAACAGAGAGCAGACTCTTGCCGGTCGACCAGCCCGGTCGACCGGGGCTTTCAAGAGAGCAAAGCTATCTGGACGTCGATCGTCCCGGTCGACCGGCCCTCCAGCCAGATACTGGCGTGCACGCTGTGCACGTCGGTCGACCGATACGGTCGGCCGACTTCAAGCTGCGGTCGACCGTCCGGTCGACTGGCTGAAGCCAGGTCAGGGATTTTAGGGAAGGAAAACTTGGTCATTTTGGCTCAACTAAAATCCCATAAAATTACTAAAAATCTACAAAAATAGTTTTACCAATATACTTTGATAAACAAACATGCTTGCACAAAATCAAGGCATGTTACAAATAATTTGGACTATTTTTGTAACTTAGAAACTTTAGCTTAAAACAAAAACTGTATTTTTCCAATTGGTTTTTCCAAAACTTATTTTTTCAAAACATCTCCAAATACAAAAACAAGATATTTAAACAACTTTTAAAGCATATAGTGTATGGATATGATCCACTACACATACATGGTGAAATATCTATGTTTTTGACATTAAGCTCTAAATACGGTTTTGGTTAAAACATAATACTTGAATACCAAAAATCAAAACGGTATTTTTCAAAATGAAAACTCTTTTGTGAAAACACATATAAATATCAAGAGTGTGTGTGTATAGATATACTTGAGCAATCCACCAACTATTCTATCCTTTACATTTTATCTAAAAACAAAATCTTAAAAACAAACCTAGACACAAGTCTTCATGAAGTCTTCACTTGAAGTCTTCTCATCTTCTTTGACTTGGTCCAAATACGATCCAAAGAGCTAGACTCCTCTTGAGTACTTGATGTGGTCTTGATGCACAAGCTCTTGAATCAAACCATGTTAGCTCCAAAACTTGACTTTAAATCCTTTGTTGAAGCTACACACCTACTAAGATCTTGATCACAAATCTGAAACTAAATAAACACAAGATCATTAGTAACATAACTACATGAGTTGATCATCATCAAAACTAGAGTGATGGGCCTTTGGGCCAACAATCTCCCTCTTTTTGATGATGACAAAACTCATGAAGTTATATATGCATGGATTAAAGTAAAGCTTCAAAGAAGCTCCCCCTTAACTCATGCATCACAATAAATAAATAAATATGCAATGAAGTACATAAACATGTATGCAAATATATGGAGATAAACATGCATAAACACATCAATTTCTTTTTCTCCTATTTGCAACACAAAACATATATGCATAAACATAAATCTTTCTCCCCCTTATGAATAAAGCAAGGAAAACATGCATATATACCAAAATACTTCTCCCTTTTTTTGTTAATCATCAACAAAGGGGTTAAAGTAAAAACAAAATCAACAAATTTTTCTCCCCCTTTTTGTCCGAAACATAGAATCAATAAAGGGGTAATCAATTGATATTTATATGTGATATACATTCATGAAGAGGAAGACGCTAAGTTAGCTTCCTACATATATGCACTACATGAAGAAGGGATGACAAGCCCTAATTCACATAACACATAATCTGTAATGCATAAGAGGAGATGTGAAGCTCCCCCTACACACGTGTACCGCATAAAGAAGAGTTGTCAAGCTCCTCACTATAAGATACACTCAACATGAATCTATATGTAGAAGAGATGTTAAGCTCCCCTTGCATATAGGCAATACAAATCAAAACATTTTACTTTTCTTATTAAACAAAATTTTTGAATTTTTATCAATAAAACAAATTTTGAGATATCTTGTAAACAAAAATTTTTAAGATACCAATTGTAGTCAAATTTTAAGATACCAATTGTAAATAAACATTATAATTTTTGAATTTTCTTAATTAGGTAAAACATATTGATACCAATTGAAATTTATAACAAATTTGAAACATATTGATACCAATTGAAAAATAATGCATAAGCTTTATTAAAATATCAATTGAGTTACCAATTGAAAATAAAGTTTTAAATCAAGCTTAGCATAAACTATGTGCTTTAAAAATGTAAACCAATTGTAAAGCAAGTACACATAAATCATATATATGTATGAAAAGAGAATACCAATAGAAATTGATATTATTTGAAATGAAGCATACATATATAGGAAACAAAATATGAGTATATACAAAATGAAAATAACAATTGAGATCAAGTATATAACTCATAGTTACAAATGAAGAATAATAACTAGTTAAAATAATTTTTGAAAAACTAGTTAAAGATCCTTCAAAAAACATGAAATCAAATCATATGTTTTTCATGAATCATACCAAATACACAAAATTCGACACTCAAAGTCCATGAAGCTCAAAAATAATCATGAAACAAAGTTATGAATAAACAAATAAAAGGTGAGTGCACAAGAATCATGTAATTAGCATTTTTCATGAAGATAATCAATGAAGCTCAAAACAAAAGTCATTTTATCAAAATAAAAAATGAAAAATCATTTTTCATTTAAACATAACTTCTAGGTATATGTATGAATTATCCAAAACTAATAATATGCATACATATCCCAAACATAAAAAGAGTCTATGATATAATTTGCATGAAGGCAAGAGACTTGAAAAGGGTATACATGTATATTTATTAGATTTGAATAAAAATGCATATACATGAAGCAAAAACATGAAAATAGGCAAAACAAGTGTAAATGAGAGAATCATCAAAATTAGGCTATACATGTGCATATAGTGAGTACAAATGAACAATGAAGTGCAAACATATATGAATCAATTTGTTGCTCACTACTTGTACATGTATAAATCCAAGTTTTAATAAAAACTACATTTAAACTAGTATTTACCACATGAAGCATAAAAACAATTAAAACATGAACATGCCAAAAATATGATAAATGAACAAAGCATGTACACTAAATTAAGATTTTAAAGATAGTTACCAAACCAAAGAACTATGCTCTAAGTCTCCAAAACATGGTGGTTGTCCCACCAAACCTCCTTGATAGCAATGCATCAAATATGTGTCCATCAATTCCATGTGCATCCACCATCAAGGCATCATCCCTCTCACGTTTTGTGAGAACCCTCACCTACATCAAAAAATAAAGGTGGGGATTTTGGTACCCATTTTTTCTTGGGTCCTTGGGGGTTAGCTTTGTAAGGGACCCAAACATTTTTATGATTAGCAAAATTTAAATGATGTATCCTATCATAACAAAACTTTGCTAAATGGCCTTTGCGGCCACAATGTGTACACTTGTACACCTTAGGATGCATATGTGTGTGAGTGTGATCATGACGTGCAACATAAGCATATGCATGATGATGATGTGCATGAATGTGTGGAGTTTGTTTCTTTAAAAACAAAGACTCCAATCTAGTGTGGTTAAAAGCACATGAGCTCAAAGTAGAGCTTAAACTATTTATTTTATTTTTTAAAACTTTAATCTCATTAGTGGTGGCATGTAAAGCATGATGAGATATAGAATCATTTTTCTTGGTCTTTTTAGAAAAATTTTCTTTTTCTTTTTCAACAATTTTTCTTTTCAAAGAAGTATTTTCTTGAAAAGCAACTTCCTTTTGTTTTTCCACCAAAACAATTTTATTTTTCAAATTAGTGTTTCCTTCACAAAGATCACTCAATTTTGAAAGTAAGGTAACATTCTCATTTTTCAAAATCTCATTTTCTTTTTCAAAACATTCAATCTTATTTTCTAATGAATCTTTTTCTTTAAGCATGCAATCAAATTTCTTTTTCAAATTTTTGTTATCCTTTTTAATCATGTCATATTTTTCTAAGAGTTGTTGACAAAAAGATGCAAGTTCATCATATGACATGTCATTATCTTCTACCTCGGATTCGGTAGTTACCTCAAGAGGGTTATCCCCTTGGACCATATAGCACACGTTGGAGGTGTTGCTTCCAACATCCGAGTCACTCCCCGCATAGTATTGTTCCTTTTCGCCGAGGGAGAGTATGGTGTTCCAAACTACAAAAGCCGAATCAAGATTAGCAACCCTAGATAAATAAACATCATTTAGGGTAGATCTTAAAGCATGTAGGGCTTTTGCATTAGCCTCAATATTTTTGCCATTTAAACAATATGTATCTTTAGTGGTGGCAAAATAAACATGAATGCCTAGGGCCTTGAGGTACAAAGACATCTTAACCTTTCAAATTTGGATGTTAAGAATGTCAAACATGGGTGGTGACATGAAGTCCATGGTGTGTGTACAAATTTTGTCATTAGCCTAAAAATGAGGATCTTTAACTCTAGGTTGTAAGACCCAAATCAAGAGCACTTGGCTCTGATACCAATTGTAAAATCACCTAGAGGGGGTGAATAGGTGATGGCTAATCTAATGGTCACTAAATGCGGAATTAAAAACTTATATGATGCAAACTAAACTTCTTACACTAAACACCAAGTTTAACACAAGAGTGTAGCCGAATTCCCCGTGAAGGACTCTGGACTAACTCCTCAAGATTCCTCTAAATAAGAGTTGAGGTGTCGCGTTGGCTCTCTTGGTCGAAAACTAGTGTTAGCAAACAATCCCCAAGCATATATCAATTAAGCACAATATGTATATCAAACATATAAATGTAAACACAATAAGAACATGCAAGATATAAACAAGAGACAAGAGAGAGAGAAGTGAGCAATCACAAACACAAGGGATTTGTTCGAGGTTCGAGTACACTTGCTCTACATCCCCGCCTTCGACACTACGAAGGATTTCCACTAGAATCGATCCCACCGGATCACTCCTCGGTGCCGCAACACCTACAACTCTCGGACTCCCTAGTCCGTACACACCGCAAGCCCACTAGCTCGCCGAGGCCGCACCTCAAACAATGAGTTCACACACGAACTCGAAACCACCGCGAACACACTTGTCCGCCTCCTCAAAGTACAAGAAAGAACTCTTGGTGATCTAAACACTTTGATCACCAATAAACACTCTCACAAGAACACTCCTATAGAATGAATATGTCAATGGATAGCTCAAGTGTTGTGTGAGAAAACAAGGATTGAAATGGTGGAGGAAAACTCAAAGAATTCACTTCTAAAACACTCTTGATAAACTCCCCTTTTGATTGGAAGTATTAGCTCTCAATTTAGTAGAGAAAACTCTTTTAATGAAGTAGGAAAAACTAGCTTAAAACCCACTAAAAAATCTTGTAGAAAACAGCCCCCAAATGTCCTAATTTATAGAGCTAGAAAAACTAGCTGTTGGGAGCCAGATGGCCTGACGGTCGACCGCCCGGTCGACCGCCAACGGTCAGATTTCTGACCGTTGGGGCAGCGGTCGACCGGCCCGGTCGACCGAACCTCTGGAATAGAGAGCAGACTCTCTGCCGGTCGACCGGCCCGGTCGACTGGGGCTTTCCAGAGAGCAAAGCTCTCTGGACAGTCGACCGTCCCGGTCGACCGGCCCTCCAGCAAGATACTGGCGTGCACGCTGTGTACGTCGGTCGACCGAGACGGTCGACCGACTTCAAGCTGCGGTTGACCGTCCCGGTCGACCGGCTGAAGCCAGGTCAGGGATTTTAGGGAAGGAAAACTTGGTCATTTTGACTCAATTAAAATCCCATAAAATTACTAAAAATCTATAAAAATAGTTTTACCAATATACTTTGATAAACAAACATGCTTGCACAAAATCAAGGCATGTTACAACTAATTTGGACTATTTTTGTAACTTAAACTTTGGCTTAAAAACAAAAACTGTATTTTTCCAAATTGGTTTTTCAAAACTTATTTTTCCAAAACATCTCCAAATATAAAAACAAGATATTTAAATAACTTTTAAAGCATATAGTGTATGGATATGATCCACTACACATACATGGTGAAATATCTATGTTTTTGACATTAAGCTCTAAATACGGTTTTGGTTAAAACATAATACTTGAATACCAAAAACCAAAACGGTATTTTTCAAAATGAAAACTCTTTTGTGAAAACACATATAAATATCAAGAGTGTGTGTGTATAGATATACTTGAGCAATCCACCAACTATTCTATCCTTTACATTTTATCTAAAAACAAAATCTTAAAAACAAACCTAGACACAAGTCTTCATGAAGTCTTCACTTGAAGTCTTCTCATCGTCTTTGACTTGGTCCAAACACGATCCAAAGAGCTAGACTCCTCTTGAGTACTTGATGTGGTCTTGATGCACAAGCTCTTGAAT
Source organism: Agave tequilana (assembly GCA_038442645.1). NCBI lineage: Eukaryota > Viridiplantae > Streptophyta > Magnoliopsida > Asparagales > Asparagaceae > Agave > Agave tequilana. The sequence goes on along the minus strand of JAVJIF010012961.1, from coordinate 56,334 downwards.
CAAACCGTGTTAGCTCCAAAACTTGACTTTAAATCCTTTGTTGAAGCTACACACCTACTAAGATCTTGATCACAAATCTGAAACTAAATAAACACAAGATCATTAGTAACATAACTACATGAGTTGATCATCATCAAAACTAGAGTGATGGGCCTTTGGGCCAACACTACCTTAATCCTCCTTTGTTTAGAACGTTCGTGTTGATAACGTGTTATGAAACTAAGAAAAATTTAGAAAAATGAGAGGAGAAAGCTAAGAGAAATTATTCTTCAAACTTAAGTGCTCTTCATTCTTCTTTGTAGCCTCTATTTATAAGCATATAGAAGCATATGTTACAAGGAGGAAGATGGGGAGGTCAGTCGCTAACTCATACATTCACAATATGCATTTATAAGGAAGAAGGTGAAAAGGTCACCCACTAACTCATGCATTCATGCACTTGTAAGGAAGAATGTGAAGAGATATGATGATCATCCACTAACTTATGCATTTACAGCATTGAGAAAATATTAAACCCATTTTTTGGAGGCACGGATATTGACACCCACCAAATTGATCAAGGCACCTACCAAAATTTGAAAAAAATTGATAGGCCATTGTAACTCTAAATAAAAAGACTAAAATAATCTTAAAGTTACCTAAACTTACAAATTTTATCCTCCATATGAATTGATGCAGCCACCCATTGAATAAGACACCCATCAAACACTTCTTGTTCAATGCAATAATCCCTTTCATTAGTCACGTTAAAATAGCTCTCAAGTGGTTAATTGCTTATCCATAACCATAAATGAAGCAATGTATTTGCATTTTTTGATTTAGAAGAGCTGTAAATTTTTAGAATACAACAGTGAAAAGGTAAGTTTGTATTGTTTAAATTCAGTTTTTTTAGTTTTCACTCTGTAAAATCGTGTTTTTTTAGTTTTTATCGCTTTTGTTTCACGTTTTGTTTAGCCGACGAAGGCCGAACGTCGCTTCTTTGTTTGGTTAGTGGCAACCGAAAAAAAAATACTTGTTCGGTCAAATTAGACCGAACAAAGTTTTCCTATTTGGACTGATTTCACCGAACATACCACTTTTGTTCGATCCCATTTGACCGAACAAAACAGTTAAGTTTGATTTCTTAGAATTGAACAGATAAGAATATACTGATTGGTTGAATTTCATCATTGTGGATTGTGAATTTCGTCATTGTGGATTGTGATTTGTCTTTTTGTGGATTATCGTATTTATATATATTTAAGTTTTTTTAGGAGGAATGGGAATTCTGATTATGGATTGTGATTTGTGGATATGGATTGTGGTTTATTGGAATGCAAATTGTGATTATGTCTTGGATTTCTGGATATGGATTGTGGTTTATTGGAATGTACAATTGTGATAATATAACTTAAATAAATATATATATTTGCATATTTTTAAGTAAAATAATGAATTGGTTTGTTCAGTCGTTAATGGCCGAACAAAACAATTTTGTTCGACTGGTCAGGGCCAAACATAATAGTTATGTTCGGTCCCTACAAACTGAACACTAACAAGAAGTGTCCGGTCAATATCAACCGAACAATATAATTTCATTTCATTTATATACGATCAGAATCACACGACTTCAGAGTCAAACAATAATAATAAGACACACGATACACAGAAATAATAATAATAACGATATTACATGTTAAAGATAGACACAAAGGATATCTTAAGACATTGAGTTCAAATTATTAAGATCACACAATATACAAAGTTCACAGGTGAAGGATAATTGATGACCGCGCCACCTCTCCAAGTGATCTACACAGGTGAAGGATAATTGATACCGTTGTGCAATGTACCATCTTCTATCATGAGATTGCGGGATCAGTGAAGAAAGTAAACTTTGCACTCTATCAAATTGTCGTAACATCCTTTCTGGATGATATGGTTCAACGATATCCATACACTTTATGCAGCCAGTGAAGAAAGAAATATCAGGGAGCGGATGATGATCTCTGGATTCCTGATATGGGTTTCATATGACCTACATATTAAAACAGTAAACATTAATAGAATTATGATTAAATTAAGTGCATTGTTTAGTTGTTTAGTAACTATCTTACCTCATATGCTCGAATTAAGAGATTCACGGACTACTTTTAACTTCTCCAATGATCTTTCTGCCGGTCCACGCGATCCCCACATGCAAGCACGTGGAAGACCATTCGTATAATTCATACTGTGAGGGGGTCGCACAATAGAAAAGTGCTCATATATTCATGTCGGTTCAAAATTCTCAAGTATTATCAATATACTCATAACAAATTTTTAAATAAGCATTAAAAACTAACAATACCTTTAGAAGTGAAAAATAGTCATCAATCTGCTTAACATCACCCATGGAAGCATACCAAGCTGCTTATACAAATATGCTAGTGCGGTTGTACCCCCATGCAAATATTGAAACATCACTCAGTTCCTCAAATAGTCTTGGGTACAAGATGAAAACTCTTATTCCACTCTTATCACTAAATAAAGTGCACCCTATCAAACAAAGCAAATAATCTCTAGCTGCGGACTTAATTCGGGCCTCTATATCAGCATCAGTGACATTATAGAAGTTGGCATGGAACCATTCTAATATAACGGATGTACCTCGTATCAGCTCCAACTCATCGTCTGCAGCTTTTCGGGTCACACCGAGTATCCTTATAACCAGATCCATTAGATCATCCACGGTAGGGGGTTGATCAATCGACCGACCACCGGTATGCCAATAAGTGTGGCAATATCATCCAAGGTAATTGTTATCTCTCCATATGGCATATGAAAAATATTGGTTTCAGGCTGTCATCTCTCCACAAAAGCGGAAACCAATATATAGTTGATATTTCAATGTGAAATATGCACCGACCCTCGTAATTCCGATTGATTCAATGTAATTCTTAAAATGGCAGTTGTGTTTCTTGACGGCCCAATCATTCAATTTTGATATGTGACAAAGGGATTTCAGAGGATCTCTCTCTTGTAAGAAAATAATTGAGCACAATGAAAATCATAAGAAATTCTATAAATATTTATTAAAAGAATTATTATGCAAAAAAAATACCTTTTGGTACCAGATATCAGCCGCTATATGTGTTTTGAAACTGCGTAGGATAGAAATATCATAAGGACAGCCCAGAATGGTACCATCAGCTATGCAGACTCTTCATCTCGCTATCAACGTTTTCCTGCATCTCCTCTATTTCGGGAGTATTGAAAGGAGATGCAGGCCTAGAGTGTTTATTCGAAGCAGTAGGATGAACTCTAGATGGGTATGGAGTACTCATGTCTACGGTAGAGAGTGATAAAACATTATAACAAGCAAATGATATACTGGTTCAATTGGGAAAAATATATCAGCATTTAAAAATTTTGTTCGACCAACAGAGGTCGAACATAATTTTACTGTTCGGCCATACCAGGCTGAACAATAAAATTTTATTTGGCCAGAGCTGGCCGTACAAAAAAAATTGTTCGGCCAAAGCTGGCCAAACAAAATAATGATGTTTGGCCAGTGCTGGCCGAATGTTATATATGTGTTTGGCTAGTTTTGGCCAAACACATATAAAATGTTCTGCCACCACTAGCCGAACAACGTGCGAACCCACCTCAAAAATAATTTGTCAAAATGTGATTTTGATCGATATACTTTAATTTTTGTGAGTTCTATCTATATTTTAAAAATAATATAACCTTAGATATAATATACCAATAACCGAGTCCACTGATTCTAAAAGAAATTCAAGAAAACTCATGAATTGAAGAGAAATTAGAGAATTTAGGGATAAAAGGGTTACTTGAAGAAAGAGAGGAAGGGGAGGGGCATCGTGTTCTGATCGGAGATGAGGGGGCGACAAGAGAGGCGATGATGCTTAGCGGCGGTGAGCGCGCGTGCTGAGCGGCGTTCGGCGCGTGTGCTGTGCTGCTGAATATTGTGAGGGACAGAGAGAGAGAGAGGGGGGGGGGGAGGGAGAGGGAGGGAGAAAGAGAGGAAATGATGGGTAATTTTGGAATAATGTAAAATTTTAAAGTTTTAAGATAAAAATGATATTTCAGGAAATTGGAAGGTGGTGTTTATCAATTTTTTGGGTGTAATAATCCGGTGGGTACCTGTTGGATGTGTATTTGGTTTTGGAGGGAAAAATTTGAGTTTCACTCTATTTGTTTTTGGTTTTTAGTCCCACATCAGATAGGCCAAAGAAATTTGAGTGGTATATATACCACCTCTTTCTAAACCTATTGTTATGAGTGTTAGGTCATGGCCAACTCCCACATGAGCGCACACGCACCGAACCGATCCGGGCCGCGCGCGGAGTTGGGTCCTGGTGGTGCACCCCCACGATCTGCAAACACGAATGCAGCTCCGTTCAAGGGGTTCTTGGACCTACCACATTTTGAAAATTATTTTTTGTCTTTCGGAGCTTTTGGGCTGAGTAACGACTCGAAATTATTCCCGAGTTCCTGGAGACTCGGGAAGACTCCCGAACACTTGGACTCCAAATGGGCGCTGAGCACTCGGAATCATTCCCGAGTACTTGACCCGAGATGACCTCGGAGTGAACCTCGAGCAGTTGGCCTGGGGATCATCCCGAGCACTTGGACTCAGAGTGTTCCCAAGCTCTGTCTCACTCTCTCGATGTGCTTCATTTTTTGACCTGTAATGTTTTTTCACCCGTTAAAAGCGGATCTGTGAACGTGCCGGATTGTTGCACATTAATTGCTACCAACTGAACGTGCGCTTGATTTGTGCTGGGGCTGTTAGTAACGAGCAGAGCTATGTGCCTATAAAAGGAGCTTCTCCCTTTTCATTCTCAGATAGAGACACAACAAAATTTGAGATTTATGGCTACATTTTTTCTCTTTCCCACTGTCATATTTCTTCTAATTTTACTTCAGTTTCTGAGCAATAATTCTCTGGTTGCACAATAATTCTCTATCTGAGTAAGAAGTCTTGTCTACTATCTTAGGCGGAGTGCTGGTAATTCCAGGGGATTCTTTTACCGCTACTGGATAAAAGCTGAATCAACGACTGGGTAAGGTGACAGACTTTTGATCCTTTAGGGCAGCGACTGCATTCCCCAGACTAGAATATATATTTTATTTTAATTTTTATAGCAGCATGCTAGGAAGTTAATTTAACTTCTATTGTCAAGATAATTGATTTGCATGTTTTAAGTCGGAAATAGTATAATTTACCCAACATACCTTAATTGTCAGATGCCAATATCCGCTCCTGTCTTTGAGCGTATACTCCAAAACTGAACTAATGAGTATTGTTTGCTCAAGCAACTCGGAGTGGTACTTCTGGAGCTCACCACAGGAAAAGAAGCCGGCGGCGGAGGTGAGCACAGCGGTCAAGCAGACTGGGCCTGGCACCATTTTCAGGTAGGCAACAAGGCGGTGGACGCGGTTGATGAGACGATCAGAGATCCGACTTACTTGGATGAAATAGCCAATGTCCTCAAAGTGGGACTTATTTGCACGGGAACATTGCCTTCGACTAGGCCTACAAGGAAGGAGGTTGTGGAAATGTTGCTGCGGTGTGATCAAACAGCTTTGAATGGGAGTTAAGCCCCAAGTCGAGCACGATGTGGCGCCTCTCCTGCGATCTCAAGAGGCAGTCAGCATAAAAGCAATTCACGCAGAGAGGAAGACGATGATGGTTGCAGAGGCTTGGCATGAAATGTATGAAGTAAGGAGGGAGGCATGTAAAATTCAGCATACCCTCCTCCCATTGCAATCCAATGAAGACATACGAAGAAGCAGCCAGTGAATTCCTGTATGCATGGAAGACAGAGATGGACAAATTACTCGCAACACGGTAAACTTAGGCTCTTAGCTTAGAGAGATTTGGACGCACATTATTATTGATTTTTCATTTTCTCCACACCTGTTATATTACTAGCATGCTTCATTAGAGGGCGTTTCTTGAAATGAGATACAATATTTAGGCACCTTGATGTAAACATGCAGACACAGCAAATATACATGTTGAACATCTGAAAAGTGTAAAAATCACAAGCCCGTCTTTGAAGATTACTGCAGTATGCAAACAGATTGGCTCTAGCTCAAATTATTCACAGCGGTAGGATCATCCATTGCTTTTCTCAAAATAGAAACTTCGGACTGCAGTCAAAATTAGCAGCGAGCTCCACAATATTTAAAAACCTCCCTGCGTACAAGAAGGCGGCATCCGCCCTTTCGACATTCAATTCTGTTCCCCCATGGAACAAAGACCAGAAATGCAGTCAAACTTTCATCAGAGAATACTAAAAACTGGAAGCCCTGGACATGAGACTGCATCCAGTTGCAGCAATGACTTCAATTAAAATTTCCCATTCTGTTACCGCTTGCAGAGTGATTGACAAGGACATCAGATCAGAAGAAAAATGGATAGTTAAAATCCTGACTCCAGTCATCCAAATTAGACAACTTCACTACCAATATATTTCCACTTGCTGTTAAGTACAAACATGAGGTAGAAACCATTCAATCTGATCAAATAAAATCTCATTCAATTCCCCCGTTTTATTATCAAATTGCCAGGAGAAATGGAAGGGGCCAAAAAAGTAATTAAAAGGAAGAGAAGAAAAGGGAAAAGAAACAAAAAAGAAATACATAAACAAAAGTATCTGTTAAGCCGCTGCGCAGGGCTTGCCGGAGAGAGTGGCAGGCCACAACAGCGCTGGCCACACAACCGCTACCAGTTCCCGCAATTATACATTTGTGAGACCAAGACTGATGATGACTTCCTTCTCATCGCTCCGTTATATGCTGCGCTATCTCGCAGGTATTAAATTATAACATACCTTCTGAAAATTGTAAGGGATGATGGTGTGAGGGACAGAGATCAAAGGTCACAGAAAAGAAAGGAGAAGAAAGGGAAAAATAAATACGGGACTCCCCTCCACCTCAGGGTTCCTCAACGTCAAGGTATTGAGAGTGAGAGGCTGCAAGGAGAGAAGCTCCAAGGCCGGAGCCATCATTCGCATGGGTGACCACAACGGTTTTTGCCACCTCATCCCCGAGCATCTCCACCAGGGTGCTCTCCAAGCAGTTCCTGAAGATGCTGTAGTGCTCGTACAGCCCCCCATCCATTGCAATCACCGTCCTCTGCTTACTGGCAACAGTGTCCCGGCCCTGCTTCTTTAGGATGCCCACCATTCCAGCAGCAGCCAGACGGGCCCCACGCTTAGCAACAATATCACATATGTCTACAATTGTTTTCCTCGTCTTCAGGGAGGTATTATTGATCTGAAATTTTGGAATATGCCAATAAAAATCCTAGTTTAGATAGGTCGCTGGGAGAACCTCAACCAAAATGAATAACCTCTTAAAATTTACTTGGATTAAAAAAAAAATGAAAGGAAAACACACCCCGAATATATCCCTCATTTTATTGCCGACAACTCTGAGGTCGGCTGATGAATCATGATGCATGGCAGACATGTCTGGAGTCCTGCAGAATATCGAGTCTCAGGTGTAAAATTCATTGGTGATTCAATATCCAATACAGTTTGAAAAACTAGGTGTTTGGACAGAAAATTGTTACACGAGAAATGAAACCCTAAGAATATTTTAAAACTATAACATATAAAAAAGAATGCAACAAACGCCAAAAAATGTCTGCTCTCAATATTGTACAATTTTTTAGCAGTCCTGCATTGAACAGACTAATCAATTATAATGTTTAGAATTCATCCTATCAATAAGACAGACTTGAAGGGCAACCAACTAATCAATGCAATACATTTAGTGCAATCATCTCTGTATAAGATTGATTTCCAGGAACCAAAATCTAATTTGCACAAGTCAACCTCATACAATGCTGTAGGGGTATTATGCCAAGTTCAAATTCAGCCCTGGTCAAATCTAATAGGCCTATGGTTGGCACTGAGTGAAAACTAAAAGATCTCGCTTAGCACAGGCCAAATATAAAAGTAAAAGTATCTAACTAAATATATATTAACTACATACTGACAGTATATTGGTATTTTAGCACAATATTGAAGCCTTCCATCAGCTGTTTATATCAAATTATACCCACAATTGTTGCAGTCAACCTTTTCACTCTCCAGACTCCATGTAGAAGTGTGCATCAGTTGGTTCAATGTGGTTTTTACCAAAAAATTGACCATCGAACTGAACCCACCCAAAAAATTCGGTCAGTTCAGTTGTCAGGTTCTGACAGGAGACATCTGAGACAAAGGTGGGAATGAAGATACCTAATTCAGAGAAAACAATAATAAAATAAAAACCTGCTCCAAATCCTATTTAAAAAAAACAAAGAATTCATACTCACACATTCATAGAGAAAGTTAACCCCAAAAAAAAAAAAAATTTAAAATCAATATAGCTTATAAATTCATCACCCAAGAATACTCAAGCCTCAATCTCACCCATTCCAAATCAAAATCAAATCTGGTGCCTATCCACTAATTCCCAACAAAATCTCTTTTCATGCCAGGAGCTGATGGCAATGAGTTACAGTTCTTGATGGACTTCTCAATTGATAAGGGCGATGGACTTGCTGTCGAGATTAGAACAATGGCGTCCTCGATACCCTCTCGGACCTCAGTGAAATCAAGGATCTTGCTGATCTCACTGCTGCTGCCGCGGTTAAATTGAGGTTGTTGCTGGGTCAAATTAGGAGGGGGAGGGAGGACCAAAATGTGGAATTTTGGGGAAAAGGTGATGTGGATATCTAGCACAATCTTGGTGCGTCTATCATCGTTGGAGTAGATGACTCGCTTCAATTTTCTTCGAATAGTTCAAGGAGTATTTTATGTATTTTTTATTTTTTTAATTTTCTTGTTATTTTAGTACCACATCGGTTGTAATTGAAAACTCAAGTTTTATAAAGCCTATTAAAGGCTCCCCTATTATGAATAAAATTAATGAGAATTTTGATGAAAATTATTGTGAGAAATTAATTGTGTTCTAGGATTAGATTCCTCATTATTCCCAATTAATTAAAACCCTAATCTATTCTCTCTCTCTCTCTCTCCCCTCCTTTTCTTCTCTTCACGTGCCGCCGAACCCATCAACCTCTCCTCCCTTCGCTGCCACCACCACCCTCCTCAACCCACCTTGCAGTTGTTGTCACACTCGTCTGCAACCCGCCACCAAACCCAATCTCATCATCAACCTTGCGATGGAACCATTGACAGCCCTTCTACCTTCTTCTTGGTCATCGCCTAGCCGCACCCACGCCATGTTCCTCTGCTCACGCGTCAGCCCCCTCTCCTCTCCCCGCGCTGCTCTCTTCTTCCTCTCCCGCCGGCCCCAGACTCTCGCCCTCCTCTTCTTCCACCTTTGTTGCCCTACAGCCATCGTCGCAAATCCCTGCCACCAACAGCCACGACCACCGTCACCCTCTCTCTTGTCTGCGCCACCTCTGACATTGCCGACGTTCGACAGATCTCCACTTTTTCCTCGCCGCCGACAACAGGACGAGACAACTGAAATCGAGGTTATCGTCCGCCTTCAACAGCGTCAAAGTCGCTGATCCTCTCCTATCGTCACAGAAGACTCACGGCCCCTCCTCACTTATCGTCAACCCCTCGCCAGCACTCGCCCTCGTCGACGGGATCATCAGTAGCAAGGCAAGTTTACAATCATCACTCGGGTTTATAATCCTATTTCGAATAAAACCCGACCCGCTAACCAACCCGGATCCATTAGCAAGTTTCATTTGGGTTTAAGCCTTCAACCCGATAGCAAAAAAGACTCGGATCTGATCCCTTTAGTAGTCTGCGCCCGACCCGACAACACATATCTGACCCAAGTGTTACAATGCAAACCCATTAGAGCAGAACAGACCCGTTTCCAAATTGGGTTTGATTTTCGGGTTGTTTCTTGGCCTTCCACAGTTCAATTCGCACGATTTTTGAGGCGTTGGACTCATGAGAAATAAAAGCTATACATCTAGCAACTATCAGCAGGACACTGAGGTCGACATAATCCTCAATATGTACGTTTCTGATCCTAATTTGTTAAATCAAGTTCGATAATTAATTTGAGTTTTTATCGACTCAACTGCAATCCAAAAAGTGAGATTGTGTGTATTTGTTTACTCTTAATCTGGTAATCTAGATATTGATCATAGAATATTACATGCATAATGTATTTATTATCTTTAATTAATTCTCGATTAAACCGGATTAGTCTACGTGTGTTCTTTGTTAAACTCGTTTGCTGCGTTATTAGTTTTAATCCTTCCTACCCAATGATCGTAACTTGTTGGTGAAACGTGAGTTTAGTGACATTATCGCTGATTTTCGAACACTCGTACACGTTTCACATTATTTTGGTATCATAGCATACTTAGAATAGGATTTGCATCATTTAGGCAATTGCAGAACTTATTGCTTTCTTTCCTTTACCGTAATTTGATTAAAAAAAATAAAAAATTAACATTTAACTTAGGGTCGTGTCTTCTCATGATGACTTTATCTTTAAGAGAGTCTAGTCAATCCCCCATCACCCCGTGGACCCACTCGCAAAGCTCAACTTATCGTAGCGTTCGGCACCATATTGGCTACACTTGATAACATGATCCAAACCACAAGTATCTAGAATGAAAGATGGATCAGATTACTTCCCTTTTGACCCCCTAAAGCTAGAGTGGTGGGAGAGTCCAAAAGCATTACCCAACCCCAAAGGTCTAGTACCCAAAACCCCTCTCAGGAATGTTGTACGCCGAAATAGATAACATAAATAAAGGTTCTCAAAATTGACCCGTTGTTAAATGCAATAAGTGCCAAGGGTAAGGGCACCTAGGTGTCAACTACACCAGTCATGTTAAGATTACCATTATTAACGAAATTCTTATTGTAGCCCTAGAGTCTGAAAGCGCTATTTTTCAAAAACCACTAACGTGATTAAGGAGTTTTATGTTGTTTCTCCGGCTATCACAGTTGTCCCTCTATTGCTGCCACAACTACCATCCATCATTTCCCTTCCCGAGCTCTGTTGCCGACTCCATCTTCCCCTCTACCACTTGCAGCTGCTCTTTCTTTTTTCCTAACTGTTGTGGTCTGCTCTGGTCGCCACCCCCTTCCTCCTCTACTGTCGACCCCTATTGTCATTGTCTTCTTTGGTCGCCACACCCTTCCTCACTGCCAACATCATCCCCTTTCTATTTTGTTTTACCGCTTCTCTTGCAAACTCTCGTATGTGAACGAGTTGGAAAATTGGATTTCAAGTTGTCTACCGCTGAATTCACCTATAATACATATGTCACTAGGACAACAAATATAAGCCCTCATGAGATTATTGATGGTTTTAGACTTAAACAACCCACAAACCTTATCCCCGCAGGTTATAGAGTTTCTGAATCTGCATCAGCAATTGCATTAGTTGTTGCTTCACACGTGCACGAATTACACAAGAAAATCAGTGATAAAGTTGCCTAAAACAACGCCAACTATACGTTACGAACTGATGTTATGAATATATTAAATTTTAATGTTGGTGATGTTGTTAACAAATTGCATACTTGTAGTGCTAATCCATTTCAAATCTTGCATAAATTGAACGATAATGCATATGTTATAGATTTTGGTATCAGTTCTACTTTCAATATTGAATATCTAGTGGATTATAAACTAGAAAGAATTACATAACTTGCCAAAGGAACAAAATACTTTTTATTCTTTCAACAAGTTGATAAAAAGCTTCCTGTTAATTTAGTCTACAATCAAACAGGCTACTAGCATTAAATATTCTTTTTGTTTGCTTCTTTAGTAATGTTGACAATAAGAAAACTCAAGGTTTTTTTTCTTCGTGAAGTTCTCCCAATTTTTATGCTTAGAAACCCCAATATTACTATTTGTTGCAACTGTCGAGAATTATTTTAGGACTGACCCAAAAAAGTCAGGCTAAAGGCCCGCAAACTAACAAAGACAAGGTATAATAGTATGGGCCAGACCTACACGCACTTCAGCAAGTCTGACCTGTTGACACAGCTATCGGCATGATGTCAATGTCACTAGAATATGCACGTGACTTTGCTGGGAGCCATCGAACCCACTGTTTCCCTATGTGTTCCATTCAACAGTTTCCACATTGACAAATTTGCACTGCATGGAGAAAAAAATTTTATGGTCCCCAAAAACAAAGCTCAGCAAATGTGCTGGCCAAAGGAATGTATTTCCATTTTCTCTAGGGCAACAAATAACATTTACATAGAACAATTACAAATTAGAACATGCTGCTTAAAGAAGTGAACCTCCCCAAGAGAATCAACTACGTATTCCTAATCACTCCGAATTAGCATGCACACCCACATAAACGAAAAAATAAAAGAATATAAAAAAAAGAAAGGAAGGAAAGAACAACTTTCTTAGGACACCTTATCTAGATCTGAAAGCACAAATAAGCAAAGTTCGACATCAAAGAGGAAGAGATCATGCAATATCAAACAAAACTTCTGCATCTTCAAGTCAATATTGCTTGAGCGATGGAAAAGGTCTGTCCAAATCAGAAAAGTCAAAACACCATGCTTGCATTTTGCACAAATGTTTTGCAAGCCACAAACAAATTCAACCCAAACGCTAAAATAACACGAGTATAAGACATTTCAAATAAACAAGGCACCAGTTCTCTCAATGCTTGAGAAAATGAACCAATTTCAATAGTGAGAACATAAATTTATTCTTATCTAATATTTTGGAAGTATTATAAGATGAAGGTTTGGCATTGTTGTCATTTTTGTTGTAGTATATAACATGGAGGTGATGAAATTGGCAAGGGAGACTCATATAGAGGTACTGTGAAAAAGAGGAGGAAAGGCATTGGAGACTGCACCATATAGTAGGCCCAAGCATTAATTGGTGCAAGCATGTCCAAACTCAAAAGAATTGGGACAAAGGACCTGAACTTATCATCGTTCTCTTCCTAACACATTGACACCCCTTCAAGAAGTTCCTTTGTCAAAACATACTTGAATTATGTTGCAATACATCGCTAGGAGGAGGTGAATGTGATACCATGATAAAGAGTAGGTGAATGTGATACATATATGATACATGGGGTACTTGGTATACTTGATGGATACTCCAATTAGGTATACTAAAATTATAACATATCTGAGATCTATTAAAGAGTTACAAGAGATGTATCCGAGACTAAAAAGTTTAAAAAAAAAAAAATCTAATGCATAATGAGTTCACAGTTCTATTTGAGTTGCAGATACATTTATACATTGTATATTTTCTTAAGAAAGAATTATGATTAATCTCGTAAGTATTGATTATTATAACCTAGAAAACATTTTATATTACCCAAGTTGTGTTTTGACCATTATGGCTATAACCTATGTTATAGATAAATAATATTGTTATTTTAATATAGCCTAAAATTTTCGACTCGACATATCAAGTTAGAAATATTATCGCCCATTTTTAACTCAACACTTGATGAGGCCTGATTAGTGGCTCCCAGCATTAGCTTTTATGTGGGCACATAGTGTATCACATTTATTGGATGGCATTCTTTAATTAAACATCATATTGAGATCCTCATTTACTATCATGTTAAAGACCAGGTGGAAGAAAGTTCACACTGTTGAGGCAGACACAGCATAAAGTAGATTCAATATGGTATGTCATCTTAGGTTAGAATACCAAGTACATACATTATTTTTTTCACAGTAGATATGATATTAACATGAAATGTTTAAATACTAGTAATCTCCCATCCCAGTTGCAAGATCGCCCTCGCCTTATTCTGGATAGGCTCAAGCTTGTTACAACTTTTATCTTTGAAATTGAAAAAAATCTCATGATCTAGGATAGTATTAGAACCATTATAGCTATAACCTATGCCATAGATAAATAATAGTGTTTTTTTTAACATAGCCTAAAATTTTCGACTCTGACGTATCAAATTATAAATATTATGGCCCATTTTTAAGTCAACACTTGATGATTCCTGATTACTGGCACCCAGCATTACCTTTTATGCTGGCACATAGTGTATCACATTGATCGGATGGCATTCTTTAATTGAACATCATATTGAGATCCTCATTTACTATCATGTTAAAGACCAGGTGGAAGAAAGTTCACTCTGTTAAGGCAGACACAACCAAAAGTAGATTCAATATGGTATGTCATCTTAGGTTAGAATACCAAGTACATACATTATATTTTTCACAGTAGATATGCATGAAATGACTAAATACTAGTAAATCTCCCATCCCCGTCGCAAGATCACCCTCCTCTTATTCTGGATAGGCTCAAGCTTGTTACCACTTTTAAATTTTACAGAGCCGTACAAACATTGAAAGGATGCACTGTCATAGTCATACACTAACATTCATCCACTCATATAGCAGCTCTGACGCGTTTCTTTGTACTTTACCAGTTCAGTGAATACCAAGCAGGTTCAGTTGGACTCTAAACTAATACAAGGTAATAATGTTCCAAATCTTAAACTTAAATGACTAAAGAAATGGATAATGATGTCCTTTGCCTTATTCTGTATCGACTCAAACAATTTGTTAGTTATACTTTTATCTTTGGTACTCGGGCAAAATTTCATGATCCATGATATACTAGAAGAAACAAACCTTGCAAGAACTAAATTTTATCAATACATGGTCATGTAAAGCATTGGAAGGTTGTGCTGACGTATTGACATACAACATGCATCAACTCATATAGCAGTTCCTGATGCATTGCTTTGTACTTCAGTGAATACCAAAGAAGGTTAATTTAACTCCCAATGAACACAAGACAAGTAAACTTCTAAATCTTAAACTCAAATGACCATTGAGACGGATAGAAGTCATGATAGTTATTATAGAAATCCATGTATTCCATAAGCATCAAATCAGGTAAGGTAATTTCTCATCACAGCTCGGAAAATCACATAATTACCCTATAGGAGCAAAACCTGAATATCCCAATTGGATTGAAGCCATAGAAAACTCAATTATTTTTACGTGGAATGGCTTAAGGTGGTGATGGGGATTGCTCGTCATTTGTAGTTGTTTCATTTATTTCTTTAGTGAATTAATCCCACATCGATTGTGATGATGAACTTCTTAGTGTGTGGGCCTATTTAAGGCCAAGATCTATAGCTCATTTGGTAGATTATAATGATTTGAATTAAACCCTTTTGTTGAAGCATGTTAATTTGCTTTACAAATTGAATTCCTTGCATGGTGATGTGCAGAGTGAGAAAGAGATCATGGGTGTCGAGGTTCATATTAATCTTCATCCTCCTAAAGCCTAATTATTTTTTCCTCTTCTCTTATTTAGTTCTGCATCAAAATAGTTTCAGAGCTAAAAACCCCGCTCTTTTTTCTTCGACAAAAAAAAAATTCCCTTCCACAAAATTTTTCCTTTCCCAAAACCCTAGTAACCTCCTACTCTACAAAACCATAGCCTCCGCTTCCACAAAATTCTAAAAACCTAGTTCCACAAAACCAAAAATCCCTCTCTTTCGCTTCTCTAGTTTGAAAAAATTTTGAAACCCTAGATCGGATTTTTAAAAAAATGAAAAAAGAAAATGAAAATAATATTGTTCACCATCCCTTCATCTCCGAAAATAATATTGTTCACCATCCCTTCATCTCCCTCCTCAACAGTGCCCTAACCCTAATACAGACCCACTGCCACACCGTCCTCGCAACCACCTCATCGACCTCGACTGGAGGTCACCGCACGCCGACCATCTCTACGACACCAGCAAATAGTTCCCGACTTTAACTTAACTGTCTCAACCCCCCTCATCACCTATCTCCTCCGACATCAACACCTCCATCTCCTTTTCCTTCAACCTGATCACGCCGATGAGTTCTGTCACTGATGACCTCACAGCTACCTCCTCGGCACCGCCAGAGGGATCTAGTCAACCTCGCCTCATCAACGTTCATGCCACCGACGTCCCGTCGTCCTCATCTTCAACGTCTTCTTCATCTTCAGCTTCTTCCTCGCCTCCACCGTCGCCAATCTGCGAACTGTTCCGATCGCAAAAGTTTCCGTCGATCGCCGTCGACCTTCACAATCAACGCCAGACAGGGTTCAAAGTATCGGCCGAGTCGGAGTTGACTCGGCCGAGTCGGAGTTGACTCAGCGGGCGTCGTGACGACACCGAGACACAAGTCAACCTTTGCTTCGTTTTTTTTTTTTTTTGAACGAATCGGGGCGACTCGGCCTCGGTCGAATCGACCGAGTCCTAGTACGACTCGGGTTGACTAGGCTGATTCGACCGAGTCGAGGCCGGTCACTGTGAACCCATGATCTTAGCGAGTAAAAAGTAAAAAATAGATCCAGATATGAGCTCATCTTCCTTTTTTCCTCTATTCCTTCGCCTCGGCCGTGAGCCCCCGTCACCGTTCGCCTCTTGCTTCGCCGGCGAGCTCGTCTTGCTCTCTTGCTTCACAGATTCGCCGCCGCCGTCAATCTTGGACTTCAGGTATTTCTCTTTCTCCCAGTCTCTTTTCTCTCTTTCTCACTCCTGGTCTCTTTCAGTCTGTCTCTGATCTCTCCCCTCTGTCTCTCTCCACTTCTCTGTCTCTCTCGCTCTCTATCTTTGCCCCGCTCTCTCCCTTAGTCCATCTCTTTCTTTAATAGTCAATTACGTTAATTTAGTAATTAAAGTAGTTAATTTAGTAAATAAAATATAAAATTAATTTATTTTAAATAGATGTTTCTACCGATGAAGCATGGATTTATGCTTCCGTTTTATATTTAGTGTGCTAAGTGATATGTTTTGAACATGTGATACATAAATATTGATGTCTACATTTTTTTTTTAAGATTTATAGTGATTTTTTCAAAAAAAAATTAAGCTTTCTATGTGACGCTTTGCGCGTATCATTCGAGACTGATCCGAGACGTCGCGACAGATGCGTCTCAGTGTCTACCGAGTCGGTGGCCGACACCGTGGCTTTGAACCATGTCACCAAATCTTGCTCGACGATGTCGAATCCTGCTCGACAACGCCGGATCCAGCTCCCACTGACGACGCCAGATCTTGCCACTAGATCTTGCTCGACGATGCTTACAACACGTCCTCCCTCTTCATCGTCTCTGTCCTTGAAGACCACCGTCGACATCACTGCCATCAACGTCGTCGCCGCTAGCCCGCTCAAACTGGGTGTCGAGAGGAAGGAGAAAGCGTAAATGAGTGTCAATCAAGTTTAAGTGAAACCCCTTTTTTAATTGGGTTTGATTTACTAATCCAATCGAGGTTTGGATCAAAGTTGATTGGGGTCGGATCCACAGAACCCGAACCTGCAAGCTGACTTCTACTAACGTAATCGACTTCTAGCTGATGTCATCGGCTTGACGAGACCCCGGCCACCCAAGCTGACGCTGATGTCACCGAGCCGAATTGATGTCATCGGCTCTGATCCGAGCCATCCGAGCCCATTATTTCAATAGCAACATACCGACCTTCCGGAGTCTATTTTAGGCCCGTTCGGAATCCGATTTCAGTTTCATCTTAAGCGTTGGATATGTAACTGAGTCCCGAAGCCAGTGGGAAAATTTTGCAGCTTCTGAATAGCAAGTCCGACCTCTACAAGCCACAGTTTGGTGCCAGTAATGTTTCAGGACTTCATGAGTAACTCAGCTCAGCTCTCCGATATGGGTATTTCTATGAAGGATCATAATGATTTTAGAGGAATCTTACAGTTGAGCGTGAATGACTCACCCCTCAAGTGACTCCTAACTTGAGTTGATTTGTCGATTGTTAATTTCCTAGCAATTACTGTTGGATAGCTAAAATTTGCTAGCTGAATTGTTATTACTTTCTTCTAGTGATTGCGTTCGTGTTTGTATTTATCATCATTTTAGGATTGCATACCGATGCACTTAGACTTGAGCCCTAGGAAATTAGAATTTTATTATTTTAGCGCATGCATATAGTTTTGTTTGAGTCTAGATTACGCAATTGCATCCGTTTGTTTGCGTGATCTTGCATTTTGTGTTGTAAATTGGTGTGATAAACATGAGTTATCCGTATAGGAAGCCCACTAGAGGTGACTATGAGGATACCTATCAGCTTAGCAATGATGATGATGACTCCATTTGTAGAATCATGATAAAAGATTCCACATTCAACAATTTCCCTAACCCTCAGGTGTTCCATGACTGGTTAACTAATCTAGATTATTACTTTGACCGGTATAGATTTTCTGAAGAGGGTAAAGTCCAATTTGCTAGGAGAAAACTAGTAGGTTCAGCTAGAATTTACTGGGATACGGTTAAGAGTGATTGCGCAAGACATAGGGTTACCACAGAGAATTGGGATGAAATAAACGACAAACTAAAAGAGAAATACTTTCCTGAAACGTATAGACACCGCCTCCTAGATGAACTGCACCGCCTTCGTCAAGGAAACATGTTGGTCCAAACCTACACAACTGCATTTGATGACCTAATTTGATGATCTTTGTGTTGTGAGTTACAAGAAGACCCATCAAACCATATCAAGGTTCTGTTCTGGATTGAGGATCGACAGCCAGTGGGCCATGATTAGTCATTCTAAAACTATAAAGACCCTTGCACAGGCCCTAGCTCAAGATATAAAGGCCTGATTTAGATCCTCTTAGGAACACAGATTCGTTCGGAAAGCCAAGAAGCAGTATAATGTGCCTAACGATATTGTTGGCGATTCAAAGCTTGTTGAGGATATTTACATTTCTCCCGAAGCCACTAGTGTTATTGACCCAACAGTAGTTGAGTCATGTACTACAATCCTTGATGAGATTCATGAATTTTCTGAGGGTACCAGTGACGATGTAGATGTGCGAGTCGAGTCTAGCACACTTATACCTATTGATGTCAATATTCGTGATAATGATTCTAGTGATATTGAACGTGAGCCGGGAGTTAAATCTACAGTGACTACCCTTAACGATCCTTTTTCTAATGGTGATTTGGAGTTTCTTAGTGTGATCCACCAGTATTTTCTGGTTTTCTTCTTTTAGTAGGTGTTTAGGGATGTGTCATGAGCCCTGTTTTAAATATCGGCCGAGTTGGCCGAGATATCATCTGACATCTCCTTTTTCGTCTGCTGTCGATATAATATGGGAAAATCGTTTGCCATATCGTTTGCATCAAAAAAGGCCGATATTTAAAATATCAGCCGATAAATCGCCCGATATTTGGCCGATAAATCGCCCGACATATCGCCCGATATGAAAATAACTTATTTATTGCGCGACTGTGTGCAAATATATATTGTTTTTTACTGTCTTTGCAAGTATATTACATCATTTTTATTAGATAGATGATATCTATGACTTGGTTTCCAACTTTTAGTTATCAATATTTCATTATATATAGTGTCTGATATGAACACCCGATATGCGCGCGTATCCCCGATATCTCCCCCGATATCCGATATCCGATATGAAAAACCCACATCCGACACGATCCCGATATCCGATATTTAGAACATTGGTCATGAGTCTAGCATCCCACTATCAGAATTTGTTGCATGTCCCACTAGGAATCCTGCATGTCCCACTCGTGTCCCATTTTAGCTTCGTTAGCAGTCATGCATAGTGTTTACTTCATTGCATTTGCATGTTACATATAACGATATCACTGGACAGTTGACGAATGACAATGATAACTACAAATTTTATGTATATCCATATAGTATATTGCAGGAGTTTGCAGTTGAGAATGAGATGACGGTTACAAGCCTCTGAGATTGGGAGGGAGTTGCGCGTTTGATGTACAGATTCCTCTAAAGTTCTGAAGAGGTTTTTTTCATCACCGACGAGTTGAATATCTCATGGGATCCTGGTACCACATCAGCTTTCAACATGAATGATTCACCTCTGGTTGCATCATCTGCCACACTCGAGCTACCGTCACAGCCGACTCGTCAAGGAGACA
This sequence comes from Agave tequilana, assembly GCA_038442645.1. Lineage (NCBI taxonomy): Eukaryota > Viridiplantae > Streptophyta > Magnoliopsida > Asparagales > Asparagaceae > Agave > Agave tequilana. The sequence goes on along the minus strand of JAVJIF010012961.1, from coordinate 36,448 downwards.
CCTCCTCCACCATGATTTCGATGTGATTCCCTCTAGTGTTGCAACCACCATCTTGACTTGATTGAGAAGATTCATGCGAGATGTGGTTCAGTTTTACACGGTCGTGCCTGCTATTTAAGCCGAGGAGAATGATGGGGATTGCTCTAGTCATTTGTAGCTGTTTTATTTGTTTCTCTAGTGATTTAGCCTCACATCGGTTGTGATGGGGAACTTCTTAACGTGTGAGCCTATTTAAGGTCAAGACTTGCAGTTCATTCGGTAGATTATGATGACTTGAATTAAAGCATTTTTGTTGAAGCGTGTTGATTTGCTTTACAAATTGAATCTCTTGCATGGTGATATGCAGAGTGGGAGAAACATCCCGAGTGTCGAGGCCGAAATTAATCTTTATCCTCCTAAACCCTAATTATTTCCCCTCTTCCCTTCTTCCCCTCTTCTCTTATCTAGTTCTACATCAGGTGGACTGCTAGGATCTAAAATTGCAAAAAGGATACTCAAATCCATGCCCATAAATTTCACATGTGTGGGCACATTCTCCAATGCAAGGGGAATCAGATTTTCCTCTCTTAAATATCTGATGAACTGGGGCACCTAGACATTGGTTGCAAGTATATTTCATGATCTTCAAGAAATTCAATGGCTTAAAGACGGTAGGGTGTTACCTCTTCTAATAAATGTTTCGTGTTACTCTCCCATACCATGGACATTTCTATCAAAGTACCCGCGTGGACATGTCGGACACCGACACTCGAACACGTCTCAACTATGTCCTCAATTTTTCATATATATAGTTTTAAATTTCAGAAACCTAATGGATACTTCTAGTTTACATGTTTACATTTCTCCAGAAATATTTGCTTTCATTAATATATTGGAAACTACTATATTTTGGTCAAAACCGGCCATCAAAATGTTCACATGTAGAAAACTATAAAAAGTTCAGGATATGCTTGATGGAAGTGGGAGATGTTAATCTATTTTAGAGATATTACATGTATCCTTGCACAATAGGAAGTTCTAATAAATGTCAACTCCGTATGTATGCATCCTTGCACTCAGATACATAGTAACAGATACAATACATATATGGTTTATTGTCATGTTACTGTCCACTGTGCATTTGAAGATCACACAGATACATAGTAGCATAGATAAATATATATATGGTCTGTTGTCACATTAGTGTGCCCATGTGAATTTGAAGGTTGTGTGTGTCACCATGTTCGTATGTGTGACGTGTCTATATTAGTGTCATGTTTGTGCTTCATGGCCCATGGTCAAGTAAAAAACTACTGATGTACTTTGCTAAATAAAAGGAGACTAATCCTTCATAGTTTGGTCCCATAAACTTACCTTCAAAAGTAAATCAGAAAATAGAAGTTATGAGTTTATGACACTCCAAATGGAAGCAACTGTTAAAGAACTCGAACCGTACCATAATATAAATGGAACCTGAAGTTTTGGAGGTACAGTATCACTTAAGAAATTGAAGCATACCGTAATGTAAATGGAACTTGAAGTTTTGAAGGGACGGTATCACCAAAAAAGGAAGCTTCTTCAGCCAATTTCCAGAGAACTCTTCTTACGATGTCTCCCAAATACATTCCCGAAATTAATTTCTCGAAGATCTAAAGTCCAGAAAGAAAAACTTGAGCTTGAAGCATCCAAAGCAATCAGAACAGTCAGCAAATATCCAGATGCCAAGAGATAAGATAAACACATTACTTGTTCACCAGGATTCAGACTTTCAACATCTAATGCTTGATCATACTCTGTCATTGGTAGATGAGAGGACCGGAAATTTCCCCATTCCATATTGATAACCTACAAAATGACAGTGTTTTTTTAATTAAAATACAAATGGTTGATAAAATAACAATATACAACTGTTAAAGGCTTTGATTATTATAGTTATCTGTTAGAAGTTATATTGTAGTTATCATATTAGGAGTCATATTTCTATATGCTATTAGGAGTCATTTTTCTATATGTTATTAAGAGTCATACTCATATTATGAGAAATAATTGTATTAGGATTAGAGATTTTCTTATCATATAATTGTGATGCCTATATATTTGAGGCATTACCCACATCAATACTATATGAAAATGTCTTCTTCTAAAACTGACATGATATCAGAGCAAAAATCCTAACCCTAACTTTTCTCGCCTTCGCCTCAAAAAACCAAGTTTTACTATTCATCGTGATGAGTACCGCGGGTACTGTTCATCGTGAAGAGTGTCGTGATCAGTGTTCAATTAAAAATCTCAAACGAAAGTGTCTTTTCTCCGTCATTTCTCCAACCAACCATGATCATTACAAACCCTAACAGACATCAATTTCTACACTATTCAAAGTCCTATGTTGCTTCTGTCGATGAAGTTTTTGTTTCCCGATCACCTCTGCAGCACTCGTCGGCACTCTTTGCTACTTTCTACTGCCTCAATATTGCGTGATCGTTTGCAATCATCTCCACAACAACAAACGTACCATCTATGATCTCTATCATTTACTGTCGAGACTTCTGCTGCTTCCTATTATCTCTGCTAAGAGTCTGTTTGGTTGTCGTAATTGGCCGTAATTTGTAAGTCGTAATTGGTAAAGTCTTTTACAGTTGTAAATGAATTACATGCATATAAGTTTTACGGTATTTGGTTGGGAATATAAAGTTGTAAGTGAGAAAGTATATTATTTTTTACGGTGTTTGGTTGTCGTAATGTGTAAATCGTAAGTGAAAAGGTTGACCACAAAATTAACTATTTGGTGATTTAAAAAGTTTTAATATTGCAAATAAATACTAAAAATGCTAAATATTAAAAAAATTAATATTAACATAAAAAATAATACAAATTTGCATGACCACAAAATTACCTGTAAGTGGGTTGTAAGTGAGTGATAATTGGGTTACAAGTGAGTGGTAGTTGAGTTGCGTAAGTCTTTTACGAATTACGGTCCAAACAAACGTCGTAGTTTTAATTGGGTTGTAAGTCATTTACGAATTACGGACTTTACGACTTTTATGACGAAACAAACAGCCCCTAAGTCAACGTAACTATTTATTGCTAGTATTATGCTCTCTACACTGATCAAACTCAATGGAAAGAATTATTTGGCTATGACAAAGTTTGCACGCACAAAGTTTGTACACGTGTTTTTTGATATTTACTCTACTGAGTTTGAGAAATCTTTCAAAATTTCATTTTCTTATTGAGTACTAAGTTTGAGGATCTCTCAAAATCTCATTTTCTAGAGTTTAAGGATCTCTCAAAACCTCCTTTACTACTGGGAGAGTTTGAGGATCTCTCAAAACCTCTCCTTACACTCGTACGCTGAGTTTGAGGATGTCTCAAAAATCTTTTTTTTTTTTTTTTTGATGACTGAGATTGAGGATCTTCCAAAGCCTCTTACTGAGTTTGAGGAACTCCAAAATATCAACTTCTATTGAGTTTGAGAAACTCTAAAATCCTAACTATATCCAGGAACCATGTGGTCTTCACGTTTTGATTAATAACTTTAACACCAACATCAATGCTTCAGCTGTGTGGAATTCAGTATTTGTCTTGATCAATGCTCAAGCGTGAAATCAGCAGTGTGACACTGAATCAGCAGTGTGAAAATTTTATTTAAGATATATTTTTACTAGTATTTATAACAAGCTGCACATGATTGATATCTATGTTCCAGCTTGAGGGAAGTGTTAAAATTTTTTATTATTATAGTTACCTATTAAGAGTCATATTGTAATTACCATATCATGAGTCATGTTTCTATATGCTACTAGAAGTCATGTTTCTGTATGTTATTAGTAGTCCTACTCATATTATGAGAAATAATTGTATTATGATTAGATGTTTTCTTATCAAGTAATTGTGATGCCTAAATATTTGGGGCATTACTCACATCAAGAATATATGAAATTATCTTCTCTTCCAAAACTCTGACCACAACCAATTTGCTTTATAAAGACAACACTGGTTTTATTAGCTGATATTGAAACTGTCAACAAACCTCAAGTGTCCTATAATATAACATCATTGCTAGTTTAATGCATATTAAAGAATAACAGTTGCTAGAAGGATTTGTACCATCTCTCCAGACTTAGGGATGAGGCCATGCCACTTGGGAATTGCTTGTGCTCTCTCTACATATGCTGCATTTGTACCAGTGCCCAATATCACAGCAATAACAACATCTTTATCACAGTACCTACCCCCAGCCAATGTTCCTATCGTATCATTAACCTGCATTAAAACAATTAGCCCTCATGTCAAAAGAAATCTCCAAAAAGTACAGCTTTGCACAACCGATGGCCCAAAGAAGCTTTGGAAGTACTCACCAATGCTGAAACGCGCATATCAAGAGCTTGTCTTTCCATTGCCTTAGACAATTCAGCAACTACATCTTCTCCAACCTGGTTCCACAGGAATCAAATTGGCTTATTATGTAATAATTCAAATCCAAATTCAGTTGAAATTATCAACTATCAATGTTGAGGTGTTGATTTATGCATCTTGACATTTTCCAAGCACTTGAAATAATTAGACTCTACAAAGTGGTCTGACATGCTATCATGTTTATTTGTGTTAGTCACATAATAAATGTGGAAGAGACTACATTGCCATCAGAAACATATAGTTCGGGCAACAAGCTTCACAGTCCCAGCAAATCAGGTAAACTACCAGATTGTTTCTTGTCAAGTGCATCATCAGATGCTGCAATAAATTTGTTGTTAAAGCTGATTTTACCTTATGATATATTGAAGAAAGAATGTTTTTCACCAGAAAGATAAAAACCATATCTTATTAAATGAGATCATTCAGAAAAATTGGTTTCACTCAAGATGGCGTACAATGTAATAATTCAAATCCAAGTTCAGTTAAAGACATCAAATTAAACCATCAAAATATGTTAAACTGTTAAAACAAGCATCTAAACAAGTTAGCACCTGAATAATTAGTAATCTTTACTACACTTTACAAAGTGGTCTTATTCACTTGGATAGTTGGATATGAAGGACAACATCCCTTGAGAAAGCATATATTACTTTGGAGTACAAGCTAGTATACTCCCCACAAAGCACAAAGCAGAAGGTTTATCATATTGTTTCCTGTTAGGTGCATTAGATAATGCCACAAAATTCTCCAGTAAAATGATTCTCCTTGCAATATTCCTCTATGAGACTCATCACTCAGAGAGAATATTGTTCACGAGAAAAATACAAGGCATGAAAAACCAAATGAGATTATTTAAAAGCTCTTCTCTTTCTCTCAACTGTCAAGTTTCAAGGCTAGCATAAGAAATGTATACATGAAATTGCTGTGAGCTACCGGTGCATGTGTAGCTTTTAAGTAACTCAAAGTTCAGACTGAAGGAAACTTGCTGCAAGGCATCAGCAAGCACAGGAATGCATTGCAGATATGGATGTCAAATAAAATGAATTCATTGAAAACCATAAGTGTGGCAGAAGATCTAAAAGTACAGGATCATGTGCCACAACTGTGAGGTAAGAGAGGAGAAAGCAATAGAAGAACTACTGCAAACCAGGAGGACTCAATAAACCAAGCAGAGGGCCTCACTGTCAACAAAAGATTAGATACACCACACCAGCATGTCATACTTTTTTTAGGGTTGATAACAAACTAGACCTTCTGCCAGATCTAACACTATTTCTGGCAGGACCTTCAGTCAAGCGTATTTGAAAACGTTGTATTTATTGGGTAAAGAGGGACAATTGACCTGAAGCAACAAAAAGAACTTCACTTTCTTGTCCTTGGGATTGGGTAAGTAGTTATTAATGAACTTCCACAATTTTCCACTGGAATGGTAATTTAAAAAAATATAAACCAAACTTGGTGTAACATCTAGTCATTCTGATAACATTGCTACCTGCAATAGGAGCTAACTGTACAAACAAAATAATTATTTTTCTTTCATGTCCATTCATAAATCCTTACAAATATCTTAATGTTAGATGTATAAACACCTTTGATAATTAGCCTAGTGAAAGTTGTTCCACCAGCAATTATAAATATAGCATTAAACAATAAACTGCAGATTGCATGGCTACAAGGAATGAGAATCAGTAGCATACACATACTTGAAAGGTTCATTAAAGACCCCAAATTCATTACATACCAAATAACATGATAAGTTACAAAATTGAAAAAGAACAAGTTGTAGAGATTAACTGTTCCATCGATGGAAAACCCTTTTGTCCACTTAATAAGAGTGCCCGATGCAATTGAATTCTGCTTCACTGGGAAAGAGAAAGTAAAGCCAAGTTCTCTCTGTCTTCCCACAGAAAGGTGAAAGTCATCCCCTTCAGAAGCAACAAACTTTGCTAATGCTGAAGCAATGAAGTCAAAAAGTTCCTGGAACCAGAAGTGATAAGAAATTTCAGAGCACATAATTTTTTATTTTTTTTTTGGGTTTTTTGTGTTTGGGTGTTGTTGTTTGGGGGGGGGGGGGGGGGGGGGGGTGGGGGTGTTCAGGTTAAATGCATCAGATACTTACATGAGAGCTTCCAACCATCAGATGTGGTGGAATTGAGACTTCTTGAGCTTGCTGTTTAACCACGCGTCCTTCCTTCCCACCAAGTTGTACACGTATACAACGGAAGTTGGTTCCTCCAAGATCCAATGCATAAAAAAGTCCTCTCTCATCCCTACAAGTCACAGACTCCAGGAATCAAAATCAGCATCTGAATCTCTGATGCAAAGATGAGGATAAACTAAGAATACAAGGAGATATTGCAACAAATGGAATGCGCTTACATGGACCACCACCCTACATTTCTTTTGATGTTAGTTATAGCTTATTCATATGATAAGATATTATTAGCTGCAGCAACACTTAATTGATTTAGTCTGGCCCTCAAAGTCCACCAAAGGGATCATATCATGAAAATCCTTATAGCTGCAGCAAAGCTTAATTGACTTTAGTTTGAAGCCCAAGATCAAACAAAGGGGTCACATAATGAAAATCCTTATACCCGCTGCAAAGCATAATTGACTCTAGTTTGGAGCCCTAGATCAAACCAAGGGGGTCATATATGAAGTCCTTAATAAATAACAAATATGACAGACTAATGTGTGATTTGTGTGTATCAAATTACGAATACCTTAAGCATAGTAATAGTGAATATGTTTCGAGCATTTGGTTGGATACAAATTATGTTGTCTTAACATGGTTTTCAATTTCACAACATTGAAGACAAATAATCGAACCAATATCACAAAAATCTGGATGTGATGAAATATGAAATCATGAGTGCATTGCTGACTGCTGTAGCAATCAATATTAAGCCTATGTCCAAGTATCCATTTTTTGGGCATAAAACAATGCCTCATATTAACTTATTCCAAATGAAGAATTTTGACATTGTTGGTGACAATCCTGAAGGCCTAAATATCAAATTTTGAATCATCCGAAGTTTTCTTGTTTTTTCCTGTCATATTTCATTTACTGAATTGCTAATATCAATTTGAAGAAGCATAAGAAAACAAATACATTAAAGGGCCTTGGCTTATAATCTAATTGGATTTCTACTTGATGAACCAGCTATGTTCCTCCAAGTTGCTTCTTTTGTGAGTGACTTGTCGTCGATAAACTATACTACTATATTACTCTTCATAAATTATACGTAGTACATTATTCAATTAATGCTCCTTTTCTATAAGAAAAATACAATGTTTAGATTTTCTTCGAATATCAAGTCTGAATTAAGATGCGACTGCATGTGTGGAATACAGAAGAGAGAAATCATCTGTGAGGCTAACTGATCATAGTTTGTTCATCCAAGATGTAACAAAACTTATCTAATGAATGGTTCCTCCAACACTGCTTGCCATCACGCCTTCGCCAACTATCTGGAATTAAATTGGTTAATCCCTCAATTAGAGCCTTCGTAGAAGAACTGATAGCTCTTAACTGAACAGTTTTCTCCGTGGGCATAAAATGAACTTTAAACACCTAGAGTTAGATTTATAACAAATGAAACATAGTACATGCAAAGGAAAAAAGAAAACATCAACAAACTAAACTGTTATGCAATCAATTGTCATAACAGAGAGCACAGAAACAAGTTTAAGAAAAGAAAAAAATCATTATATCTCTACTTCCTGCAACTACCAACAAATTATCACCTTCCACTGTTGTATCAGGTCACTTTGGATACCTCGCAAACCAGAACAGCTGTAATTGCTGGTTTTCAATTTTCTATGGAATACGGCTACCGATACCATTTACTAATCTCATTAACATCACCGTTAATTTTGGTTTTAAGTATAATCTATGTGTTTGAAGGATATACGAGTAATAATTAATATCAACTTGAAAAAATAAAACAATAATAAATAAAGAATTTTGAACTAAAGAAAGATAGAACCCACTGATAATAAACATAAAAAAATTGCCGAAAGAATCTAAGATTACAAAGAAAAAGAGAAGATATAGGGTATAATTCACAATTATATCCTTAATAATTAACAAAAGTTTACTTGGAAGGGACAATATGTTAATCCAGCTGCATAAGAAGCATATGACAGCAAGATGAATCACCTAAAAATAAATAGATAAGCAAAATAAATGAAAAGGTAAAAGATATAAGCTTTCCAACAGAGATTTTTTTTTTTTTTTTTTTTTTTGAGAAAGAAAAGAAATGCAAACATAAAGTGTGATAAATTAAAATTAAAACTAAAGGTAAATATACGTCATCCTCAATCTTAACCTTAAAAACGCATTAATAACCAGGGAAACAATCCAGGAACACGCAAGAATCTGTTGCTCGTTTTCCAACAACATTTTTTTTATGACATTTTGATCACTATAACTCATCTAAGAATGCATCTTTCGTTTCCAATCACAAAACAAAAAATCGAATAACAAAAAGACTAAAAATCACATCTAGAGAGCCAAGATCAAAAATCGAGACCAAAAGAAGAGATCTATACCCGGTGGGGAGATTATCCACGTAGCTAATGAGCATCTTGAGCTTGCTCCCGCCCTCGGACGCGAGGCCCGCGTGCATCTCGACCGTCATCGCGTCGGCAACCTGCCTCAACTTCCCGATCGGCGTCGCGCACTTCTCCTCCAGCTCCTTCAGGATCGCCGTCGCCCGAGCCCACCGCCCGGAGTTCTTCATCCGGTGCCTGACGATCAGCGCCGCCACCGCGCACGCGGTCGCCGCGCACACCACCGCCGCTCCCACCTCCACCTTTCCCATCGCCTCAACAACCAATCCAAATCAAACAAACGGAAAAAACACTAGGAACCGCGATCCCTCGAGATTTTGGAATAGATTGAGGGGCGAAAGAGAGAAAGGAGGGAAAAGAGAAGGAATTGGGAGATTAGATCTTGCAAGAAGTGGGGATTATTGAGCTCCCTCGCTCTCTTGCTCTCTCTCTCGGTCTCAATTTCTGATGAACTGACAACGATTTAAAAGAGAAAATTTTGCGGACGATGGAAGAAGAATGGGAGCAGAGATTTCGGAATTCCCCTTTTTACTACGTTTATTTTTTTCTGGGTTTTTTAATCCTTCCCTTTTTCCCCTTCTTCCTTTTGATAGGTTCACTCCCTTTTACTCTGCGAGGTGCACTCCTTCGCGTCTGTCATGAATCGTAATAATGTGAGAGAGGGGGAGGGGGGCCGCGCCGCCGCGTGGGGGCGAGGTGCGTGGGGGCTGGTTTAATAAATGAAGATTGAAGAGAAACTGGAGAAAGCAGTGCGTGTTTATTTAATGGTTGCGTACAGAAGTAAGCAGACAAAATCAGTTCTGCTGATAACTTCGCATATGTTACAAATGGATAAGATTGTGCATGAACACTGTATCTTTTCACTTTTTTTTTTAAATGTATCTGTAAATGCATAAATTAGTAGGTGGCATCTTTCCTTTCTTCTTTATAAATATATGTTGTAAATGTAAGAGATGGTGGGTTGATTCTCCATCCTCTTCTTTGTAACATATATTTCTATGTGCCTATAAATAAAGGCTACAAAGAAAAATGAAGAATACATTTCTTCATGTACGACGACACCGTTATTTCATGGAGATCTGTAAAACAAAGTACAGTTGTCACTTTATCCAATCACTCTGAAATACTTGCAATCTATGAAACAAATCGTGAAAGCATATACTTAAGATCTATGATCCAACGTAGTCGAGAATAATGTGGATTGTCCTTAATCAAAAATGCTCCAATAACATTGTTTGAAGATAATGCTACTTGTATTGCAAAAATTATAAGAGGTTACATAAAAAAAAAAAAACATGATCAAACACATAATATCGAAGTTCTTCTACACACATGAGCTCCAGAAAAGAGGCAATGTCGATATTCAGCAAATACGATCAAGTGACAATCTGACAAATTTATTCACAAGAGCGTTGCCGAGATTAACAATCAAGAAGCTGGAACATTAAATTGGAATGTGTCGCCTTAGAGACGTTACATGCTGAAAATAGAGTTTATCTCATCAGAGGGAGCGTGTCATCATAGGTCGACACACTGTACTCGTTTTTCCTTCGTCCAAGTTTTTATCCCGCTGGGTTTTCTCGACAAGGTTTTAACGAGGCAGTGTCACACGCTCACTAGATGTATATGAATATGTACTCTCTAGTCCAGATTTTGGGCGTGTTTGTTTCGCCACAAAACGCAAGTCGTAAAACTTCTTTCCATTTCCGTTGTTTGTTTCGCTGAAAAACAAGTTGCAAAATGCAACTCTTCTTTTCCCACTTGCAGTTGCTACAGTGAAATTTGTGGTCATGTAAATCTCACTTTTACACTCATATTTTCCCACTTGCAGTTGCTACAGTTAATTTTGTGGTCATATAACTCTCACTTGTAGTACACTTACAGTTCAAAACAGTTACTTGATAATCAATATATATTTAATATTATTAAATATTTAATATTTTAAATAGTATTAATTTCAAATTTAATATTTTTAATCTTTAATTTTTTTATTGTTTTTAATATTGTTTTAATATTTTAATTTAATATTTTATTTAATACTTTATTATTTTATTAATACTTATTCAATTTTTTATTATTTTATTAGAATTAATATTTATTTAGAGTTAATATTTTATTAATATAACAATATTATACTTTAATATAAAATTACTATATATTTAATTATTTATTTTTAATATAAAAAATTATTTTATTAATATCATAATATATTTTATTATTATATTAATATTTTATTATGTTAATATTGTAATAATAATTCAGTATAATAATACTATAATGATAATTTATTATTAAATTATAATTATATTTTACTTTGTTAATTTTATATTTCTATAATATTACAACAATATTATAATAAATTTATTATAATAATTTTCAAGTATTTTTAATATTATAATATTATAACTATATTTTATTATTTTTGTAAGATTTTTTAATATTTATATTTTATTAGTATTCTTAAAATTTTATTAACGTTCTTTAGATTTTCTTAAAATTTTATATATTTATTTAGTTAATATTTTAGTAATATTTTACTATTTATACTAATATTTTATTAATATTATTGTTATAAATAAAATATTAAGATTATTAATTTTTTTATCTCAAATTTATTAATACAATTTAATTTGCAATAGTAGATTTAATTTAATAGTATTTATAATATTTAAATAACTGCTACAGTTAATTTTTGGTCAACTTTTTCACTTACACTTTTACATTACCAACCAAACACCGTAAAACACAATATACTTTACCATTTACACTTTCACTTTATCAACCAAACACCGTAAAACACAATATACTTTTCCATTTACACTTCACTTTATCAACCAAACACCGTAAAACATAATATATTTTCTCTGCTACAGTTCACTTTTTCCATTCTCATTTTACGACTTACGACTTGCGACGTTTTGTAACGAAACAAACAGGCCCTTTATCCCGCTGGGTTTTACTGGCGAGGTATTTAACGAGACATATTCATGGATGGTGGATATCCAAAGGGAGTGTTATTAATGCATGAGATAGTGGATGATCACCATACATCTTCACCTTATTCCCTGTAAATGTATGTTGTAAATGCATATTGTGAACGCATGAGTTTATTGGGTGACCTCTTCACCTTCTTTCTTGTAAATGCATGTTGTGAATGCATGAGATAGCAGATGGCCTCTCCATCTTCTTTTTTGTAATCTATGCTTTTGTATATCTATAAATAGAGACTACAAGGAAGAATGAAGAATACACAAGTTTGAAAACAATTTCTCTTGCTTTCCCCTTAATTCTCTTAAAGAACCCAACTTCATAATTTTATTTGCTTCAGCGCCTCTTTTTAAAGTAAGGATGTGCGCCCACGTGTCAAGCGCTAAAGCGCTCATCAATGGCAAAAGACGAAAATGCCCTTAAGTAATCGCTTCAAAAAAGCGGACCGCTTTGAAAATGCCTTGTTTTAAGGATTAAAATTATGATCCCAGTCCTCATAAAATGATCACAGTATAGAGGATTACGACTATGATCACAATTCTCATAAAAATGTTTATTTCTGAGGAGTGCGGCTACGATCACAGTCCTCACAAATTATTGCAACCTTATTTATGAGGATTGCGATCATGATAGCAGTCCTCATAAAATGCACTATTTATAAGGACTACGATCATGATCGCAGTCCTCACAAAAATGTCATGTATCTGAGTTTTTATATGATTGCGATCATGATCACAATCTTCTTTGTTAGGACTGCGAACATGATTACAATATTCACAAAAATATTCTATATTTGAGTCTTTATGAGGACTGTGATCATGATAGCAGTCTTAAAAGAAGATTGTGACCACAGTCCTCACAAAATTTCCTAGTTTTGAGGTTTTGTGGATCGCAGTCCTCACAAAATACCCTATTTCTGAGTCAATCCTCATAGAAACTTATCAAGAGCATGAACAAAACGAGATCTGCAAAAAGGTCGATCCCAAAAACAATTCTAGCCCTCGGCCCCGGAAGGGGGCTCCCCGCCCCTTTCAACCCCCACAATGACCTGATCGCGCAGGTTAACCAGCGAATCACTCTGCGTCGGGGTCAAGGTTGAGGGGTGAGCAACACTAGGTGCGATGGAGAAGGATAAAATAGAAAATAAAAATATTTAAACAAGCAATAGTTGGGAGGAATCAGATTTTACTGACATGGATGAGACTGTAGCGAATTAAATTTTAACGCTGAGTTTTTTTTTAATTCTGAAGTAAAGTAGGTGGCTGTAGAGAAATATTCCTTTTAATTATTAGATTATTGTTTTAAATTAGATTTATATTTTTTATTAGATTATTTTTATTATCATTATATTAATTTTTTATAATTAGTTTTTAGATTAAATTTTTTATTAATAAATTATTTTATTATTATTAGATTACTGTTATTATTATTTTTTTATTTTTAAGTATTTATTTTTTTCAATTATTGATCTATGTTTTTACTATTAGATTAATATTTTTATTATTTGATTTTAATCTTTTGAATTATTATATTTTTTATTAGTAGATTAATATTTTTTAATTATTATATTAATCTCAATTATTAGAATAATATTTTATTATTATTAGAATACTTTTTTCATTATTTTAGTACTATTTTTATTATTAAATTTAATAATTTTTAATTTTAGATTGCAATACTTAATATTTTTTAATATTAAATATTAGATTAATATGTTTAATATGTTTAATATTAGTTTTTTTAAAATTTTTATAATATTAGATTATTTTTTAATTATTAGATTAAATTTTTTAAAATTTTAGATTATGTTTTTTAATTATCAAATTAAAGTTTTTATTATTATATTGATATTTTTAAGTGACTAGATTAAATATTTTTAATTAAATTTAATTACTTGAATACTTATGTCGCGCTAAACCCACTTGAAAACTCACAGCTAAACACCGTAAGTGACAATATACTTTTCCACTTATACTTTCACCTTAACAATCACATATTTGAAAACCTACTTGTGCAAAACTCACTTGTAATTGATTTTTTTTTTCTGACAATTACGACGAACGACTTGCGACCACTTGTAGCAACGAAATCTCAAATATGGATATTGAACTTGTCATTGTGTATGTTATTATAAAACTATTAATTTATTTATATATATGGTAATTTCTGTATATGTATATTTTTTTAATGTAGTAATCTTAAACATTGATTCCAATATATTTTTTATATTATTAGGTACCAAATTTTGCTTAACTAACTTTGCATCAAATTATTTCATCTCATGGTAATTTTGAAAATCATTTAGATAGGAAATATGCTAACTTAGACTTCCAAATTATTTCATCCCGTTGAAAATCATTTAGATCTAGAATATTCTAATCTAGACTTCTTTCTCTATGATTGGAGGAGAGTAAATAATACAACAAAGCGAGTCATCTGTAATGAATTTCTTGATATTTGGCACCCATTCACAAACTCATGATGCGAGCATCGTTATACCTTAAAATTTTCTTTACTAATTGATTAAATTGCACTTTAATACCTTAAAGTTTTATAGGTACTGCATTTAAATATTCTATTTATTTTTGTTGCACATAAATACCATATAGTATTATCTCTTAGCACTTTGATGTTAATCTCATATTAAAGTGGCCCACATAACCTTGGTATTTGCATTGGATTCCTATTAAGTTTAACTGATATAAAGGATGCCCATATAATTGTCACATTTATATAGTTATTTGGTCACTTGAAAATAGAAAAGATACCATGATGGAAAGGTTTATTTTCAAGGGGTCTTTTTGCAAATGTGCGACCCACTTTTCTCCTCCTGTAAAGAAACAAAACTCACGCGAATATTTTAGTCGTGAGAATCCATCGTGAAAAGAACAGAGAGTTTTGTGAAAGGAAAGGAGCAGAGAAAAGAGGATCCATTGCAAGTTAGGGTTTGCAGATTCCAGAGGAAGGATTCAACATCTTCTCCAATCTCCATTCAATCTTCATCAATGGCCTCAGGTATGAATAGATTAGGGTTTTCTATTATGAAAGTATTGCAATATATGATTCTTGATCCATGGACGTTTTAATTCCGCATTATAGTTGTAATTATATCCAACATATGGTATCAGAGCCATGTTTAAAGAATCAATACATCTTGGATTTAGGAATTATGAAAAAGTTAGGGTTTGATTAACAATTCATGAATCCAGTTTTGATCTTTAATTGTAGAATTGAAGAGGATCTTAGAAACCCTAATCATGATTCACACTCCTCTAATTATACAATTAATATGGATCAAAATTAGGATTTTAGAAACCCTAATTTTCCTGAATTTTTCCCGATTTTTCCATAATTTTTGGGATTCGGGCATAATCTGGAACTGCTGTTCGGTAACTGGATCGTGGGCTATTAGTCGACTATAGGGATTGATTAGTCGACTAATAGTCCATCCCGAAAGTTACCCGACTCTCTGTTTCTAACAGGAGTCGACTTGGGTTTTTGATTGGTCGACTAGTAAAGTGTATAGTCGACTAACCTTTTGGCCAAGTCGACTAATATTTAACCGAGAGTTTGGATTCTAACAGGAGTCGACTAATAAAATTGTAGTCGACTTATAAAGTTTTTAGTCGACTTGTGATTTTGACCTAGTCGACTGATAAAATGTGTAGTCGACTAGTCATGTTGGTATAGTCGACTAACCCTTGCTTGTCCTAGTCGACTAGACCTAAACCTGTAGTCGACTTGATTTGACCCAAGTCGACTACTCATTTCTTGTAGTCGACTAATGTTTGAAAATAATCAATCATAAAGTATGTTACACATTTAAGTTATTGTGTTAATGTTGATTGATGCTTGGTCAAGTAATGTATTGTAGTATTATGGCATTACACAAATAATAGAATTAGAGAATATTATTGGTTAGTTTGTATTCATAAGGCTTATTGATTTAGTAGTTGCCAAAGTGACCTAGGTTAGTAAACCTTATGAATATACAACTACATAAAAGACATGTTAATGAGGTAGACATTAAAGGCAATAATATTCTCGGTGGCGGTTCTAATTAGGAGATTGGGACTGGCCCAAAGAAAAGTCCCTTTCGAATAATTATGAACCGGGGTAGGATAGTGTAATTTATGCAACCTAGTGGTGTAGAAGTGAATACCCAAAGGTAACATGACTTACTATCTAAGTTGGCATAAATTATATTAGACCTACGTAGGTGATAAAAGTTCTCACCTAAAGAGTGAACACTAGATATGCTTAGGTTTCGCCCAAAGGAGAAATCTGAGTGATATCAATAGTTCATCTTAATTAAATTTAAAGTTATTGTATTGATTCGTGGCCTAATGTGAGCTATGTCCTATTATGTTTCAGTGAACGTCCCCACCTCTCTTCACACTCATGCCACTAGCATTCCGGCCTTGGATGGTACAAACTTCTCAGAGTGGTATGAACATGTTCAGTTTACACTGGGTGTCCTAGACCTAGACATGGCCTTAATAGTTGACAAACCTGATGAAGTAACTGCTGAGAGTACAGCAGAACAGGTCAGCCATGCCAAAGCTTGGGAGAGGTCTAATAGGCTCAGTCTAATGTTCATAAAGATGACCATAGCTAATAACATCAAGACTTCTCTCCCACATACTACTAGTGCATCGGAACTTTTGTCTGCAGTAAAGGACCGATTTAAGTCAGCAGATAAGTCATTAGCTGGTACCTTAATGGCTGAACTTACCACCATGAAATATGATGGTAATAGAGGAGTTCAGCAACACATTCTGAACATGTCTGACAAGGCTGCTAAGCTAGGATCACTGGGTATGAAGGTTGATGAGTCCTTCTTGGTTCAATTCATCCTCAACTCACTTCCTTCACAGTTTGGGCCATTCAAGATCCACTACAATACTCATAAGGATAAGTGGAACTTGAATGAGCTAACTAGTATGTGTGTTCAAGAGGAGGTGAGACTGAGGCAAGAAGGACAGCACTCAGTGTTGGCAGTAACTTCAGGGGGTATCCATAAGAAAAGTAAATATGGAAGAGGTAAGAAATTTACATCAAAGAAAGGAAATGACCATGGGGAAAGTAGCCAAGGTCATAGAAAAGCTTTCACTGTCAAATGCTACTTCTGTGGCAGAAAGGGACATGTGAAGAAGGACTGCAACAAGAGGAAAGCTTGGTTCGAAAAGAAAGGTACAAATCTTTCTTTGTATGTTATGAATCAAATCTTGCTGAAGTTCCTTCTAATACTTGGTGGATTGATTCTGGAGCCACAACTCACATAACTAATTCAATGCAGGGATTCCTTACAACCCAGAAACCGAAGGAAAGTGAGAGATTCATCTTTATGGGGAACCGTCTGAAAGTGGAGGTCGAATATGTTGGTACTTATCGACTACTTTGGAGACGGGTCATCAGATGAATCTTGAGGATACTTTTTATGTACCTTCAATTTCCAGGAACTTAATGTCTGTATCCAAATTAGATGTTTTTGGATATTCTGTTTATTTAGTTGTGGAAAACTCTCCTTAATGTATAATTCAATGCCGGTTGGGCATGGAATTTTATGTGATGGATTATATAAAATTTCATTGAATGATGAGTTTGCACAATCTTTATTGTCTCTGCATTCGAATGTTGGTATAAAACGTGGCTTAATAAATGAAAAATCCTCTATCTTGTGGCATAGAAGACTGGGGCATATCTCCAGGGATAGAATAATAAGATTAGTGAAGACTGGGATTTTGGATGACCTGGACTTCACTGATTTTGATGTGTGTGTAGATTGTATAAAAGGAAAACAAACTAAACACACTAAGAAAGGTGCCACAAGAAGTAAAGACCTCCTTGAAATAATTCATACAGATATTTGTGGACCTCTTTCTATTCCATGTTTTACTGGAGAGAGATATTTCATTACCTTATAGATGATCTATCACGGTATGGTTATGTTTATCTAATTAATGAAAAGTCTCAGGCTGTTGACATCCTTGAGGTGTTCATTACAGAAGTCGAGAGACAGTTAGATAGAAAGGTTAAAATCATAAGATCAGATAGAGGTGGTGAATATTATGGTAGATATGATGAGTCAGGACAACATCCTGGCCCATTTGCCAAATTCCTAGAAAAGCGTGGCATTGTGCTCAATACACAATGCCTGGTACGCCTCAGCAGAACGGTGTTGCTGAAAGGCGAAACCGAACTCTTATGGATATGGTTAGGAGCATGATGAGCTTCTCTAAAGTACCCAATTCATTGTGGAGTGAGGCCTTAAAGACTGCTATGTATATCTTAAACAGGGTTCCTAGTAAGGCAGTCCCAACAACTCCCTTCGAGCTGTGGACTGGTAGGAAACCCAGTTTAAGACATTTACATGTCTGGGGTTGTCCAGCAGAGGCCAGAATATATAACCCACAAGAAAAGAAATTAGACTTAAAAACAATATCTGGGTATTTCATTGGTTATCCAGATAAGTCTAAGGGATACAAATTTTATTGCCCTAACCATAGTACAAGAATAGTTGAAACTGGTAATGCCAGATTCCTAGAGAATGGTGAATTTAGTGGGAGTGATGAACCAAGAAAAGTAGATCTTGAAGTTGTAAGGGTAAATATCCCAATTACCTTTCCTTCAAGAGAAATTGTTGTACCTCAGCTTGATCATCAAGTTGAGATTACAGAACAACAAATTAATGTTGGTTCACCACTCCATGAGGATATTCCCATTGAAAATGTTGTAGAACCACCACAACCGGCAGCTTTGAGAAGATCTCAAAGGGAAAGAAGATCTGCCATTTCAGATGATTATGTGGTATATCTACAGGAATCTGATTATGATATTGGGGTAAATAAAGATCCAGTTTCGTTTTCACAAGCCATAGAATGCAATGATTCTAGTAAATGGGTTGATGCTATGAAAGATGAGTTAAAATCTATGGACCAAAACCAAGTCTGGAATCTCGTTGAATTGCCTTATAACTGTAAGAAAGTCGGGTGTAAATGGGTCTTTAAGACCAAGCGCGACTCTAAAGGCAATATCGAACGATATAAGGCTAGACTTGTGGCCAAAGGTTTTACTCAGAAAGAAGGCATTGACTATACAGAGACCTTCTCTCCAGTATCTAAGAAGGATTCTCTTAGAATCATTATGGCACTTGTAGCTCATTATGATTTGGAGTTACATCAGATGGATGTGAAAACTGCCTTCTGAATGGGGATTTGGATGAGGATATCTACATGGAGCAACCAGAAGGGTTCGCAATTAAAGAACAAGAACACTTGGCTTGTAAATAAAGAAATCTATATATGGACTTAAACAAGCTTCCAGGCAATGGTATATAAAGTTTAATGATACCATTACCTCTTTTGGATTTACAGAAAAACACTGTTGATCAGTGCATATATCTAAAGATCAGTGGGAGCAAGTTTATTTTTCTGGTTCTATATGTAGATGACATCTTATTAGCCAGTAGTGATCTTGGTTTGCTGTATGAGACTAAAAGCTATCTTACCAAGAATTTTATGATGGTTGATATGGGTGAGGCAGCTTATGTTATTGGCATAGAGATCTTCAGGGATAGATCTCGAGGATTGCTAGGACTGTCTCAGAAAGGATATATCAACCGGGTCTTGGAAAGATTCCATATGGAAATGTGTTCAGTCAGTCCTGCACCCATTCAGAAGGGTGACAGATTAAGTGGTAGCCAGTGTCCCAGAAATGACTTAGAAAAGGGTCAAATGCAGAAAGTTCCGTATGCATCAGCTGTTGGGAGCTTGATGTATGCAAGCACATGTACCAGGCCAGATATCAGTTATGCAGTTGGGATGTTGGGAAGATACCAAAGCAATCCAGGAATGGAGCACTGGAAATTAGCTAAGAAGGTTATGCGGTATCTTCAGGGGACAAAGGACTATATGCTCACATACAATAGATCAGACCAGTTGGAGGTGGTCGGCTATTCAGACTCAGATTTGGTGGTTGCCCAGATAGCAGGAAGTCTACCTCAGGATTTATTTTCTTGCTAGCAGGTGGAGCAATCTCGTGGAAGAGTGTAAAGCAGTCTCTTATTGCTTCTTCCACGATGGAGGCTGAGTTTATAGCTTGTTTTGAAGCCACAAATCATGCATTATGGTTGAGGAATTTTATCTCAGCATTTGGTGTAGTTGACTCTATTGCCAGGCCGCTGAAGATATATTGTGACAATACAGCAGCCGTATTTTTCTCTAAGAATGGTAAGTACTCTAATGGTTCTAGGCACATAGAACTGAAGTACTTGGTGGTTAGAGAAAGAGTTGAGAAACAGAAAGTGTCAATTGAAAGTATAAGTATCACCTTAATGGTTGCTGATCCATTGACTAAAGGATTGCCTCCAAAGACATTTAAGGAACATGTTGTAAGGATGGGTCTTTTGGGTAATCTGTAAATGTATATATGGTACTTGTGTAATTGACATTGTTGTACAAATAACAGTTTGTTTCTCTATTCCTGTTATCCAATTGTGTGTACACATATTTTGTATGGATGTATGTTAAACAGGAAAATGTCTTTACAAGACAATTACAGGGGTCATTATGGTTATGGACTCAATTAGTAAGGGTTATCAATGTTGTGGTACATAGAAGGGAGTATGACGTGGATGTTGTATAACCGCTATGACTCGCATTGATAGTCTAAGCTAATTGCAGTATTACAGTATTACATATTTGGGCTTATCAGTTGTTGTTTTTATATTTGTGCACATGTCAGGTTTTTCTGTATGGAATCCAATGGAGTCAAAATGATTTTGAAAAATGAGTCTTTTCTCTACTTTTGTTTTCTAAAGTTTTTAACCTAATCGGTTAGTGGTCCAAGTGGGAGAATGTTAATCTCATATTAAAGTGGCCCACATAACCTTGGTATTTGCATTGGATTCCTATTAAGTTTAACTGATATAAAGGATGCCCATATAATTGTCACATTTATATAGTTATTTGGTCACTTGAAAATAGAAAAGATACCATGATGGAAAGGTTTATTTTCAAGGGGTCTTTTTGCAAATGTGCGACCCACTTTTCTCCTCCTGTAAAGAAACAAAACTCACGCGAATATTTTAGTCGTGAGAATCCATCGTGAAAAGAACAGAGAGTTTTGTGAAAGGAAAGGAGCAGAGAAAAGAGGATCCATTGCAAGTTAGGATTTGCAGATTCCAGAGGAAGGATTCAACATCTTCTCCAATCTCCATTCAATCTTCATCAATGGCCTCAGGTATGAATAGATTAGGGTTTTCTATTATGAAAGTATTGCAATATATGATTCTTGATCCATGGACGTTTTAATTCCGCATTATAGTTGTAATTATATCCAACATTTGATACCCTCTATCGACCTACTTTTATAATGTTTTTTGAAATATTCTCATGTGGGAAATATGTGACTCTTTTGAATAATTATACCCTCTTTTTCATCTTTATTATTTAAACTTTATTTATCCCAGTTTCTCAAAACTCATGAACTACAAACTCAATACTTGTCCTCCTCTAACTCTTTTCTTTTTTTTAACACATTTTTTTATTATTATTATTCTCTTCTATAATATTTTCTTCGAGAATTATCGCCCCAAATCACTTTAGAGTAATTTCATGACAAAAAATTCAAATCATATGTAGCTTATTTCGGATTAACTTGAAGAAATTTCAAAACTATTATAAAAAAATTTATTAAAAAAATTAGTCCTTTTAGAATCATCATGTGTTATTTTTTCTTGAAGAAATTTTAATCTTATTTTTCTCTTGTTATGTTTTTGTGAAAACTAGAATTTGGAGCTTAAAGTTTGTCATGAAAATAGAATTAGGAGATGATGATAATTTTGTCTTTTTAACTCTACTGTTAACAGGTTGTAATTGCATTTTCTTGAAAAAACTACGGTGTTTATATGCATCAAAAAGAACAATAAAACATTTAAGTGTAATATCCATGAAATTTTAGGATATTAAAGGACAATTTAGCTTTACTAATTATTAAAGATCTTTTCAGGCTCTCAAGTACTTCTCTATGTAATCTTTTAAAACAAGCTGCACTAGCCAGTCAAACTGGAGTTCGACTAGATCTGACTTATGAGGGAACCCAAATGTTACATAAAAGTTACATATTATTTTATGTTATTTCCCCATACACAAAAGTCTATGTGAATTTGGAAAATATCTTCTCTTGTATGAAATTGGTTCAACTAAAGACATATTTGACCTGCTACAAGTGAGAGAGGAAAATGTGTAAATGAGAAATGAGGACGATAAATATAAAAGTGTAAGTGAAAATTTGGGATTCGTGTAAGTTTTATGGTGTTTAATTGTAATATGAAAGTGTAAGTGGAAAAGTATATTGTATTTTACGGTGTTTGGTTAGTAATATGGAAGTGAAAATGGAAAACTTGATCACAAAATTAATTATTTAGTGATTTAAATAATATTAATATTATTAAATTAAATTTGTTAGTAAAAATTAAAACATATAATAAATTCGTCAATCATGAAAGCAATCCTCATTATTAGGATATATTTCTGAGTCTTTATAGGACTGCGACCATGATCGCAATCCTCAAAAAAATGCCTTATTTTTAGCCTTTTTTAGGATTGTGACCATGATCGTTGTCCTTACAAAACACAAATTTTCAACCTATAATGAGACTGCGACAATGATCTCAATCCTTACAAAATGCTCTAATTTTCAATTAATAAAAGGACTGTGATCATAGTCATATTCTTATAATAAAGGATTGTGACCATAGTCGTAGTCCTCACAAGGACTGCGATCATGAGACTCACAAGGACTGCGATCATAAGTCACAGTCCTCATATCAGCGTCGCAGTTGTCATATTTACATCGTCATCAACAGCAGACTATCGTTCACCGGCATCGAATGATCCCCAATTTTTTTTCCAGATCTAAACACCACATCATCACAAACTCAAACAAAACTCATCGCAGGCACGAACAAACAAGATCTGCAAAAGGTCGATCTCAAAAAAAAAAAAATTTGGTCAGGAGGCTCTGCCCCCCGAGACCCCCGGGAGGGGCTCCCCGCCCCTTTTAATCCCCATGGTAACCTGACCGCGCAGGTCAACCCGTGAATTACTCTGCGTCGGGGTCAAGGTTGAGGAGAGAGCAACGTTGGGGGCTATTTTGGAAGGGTAAAAGAGAAAATGAAAATATATAAAGAAGTGGTGGTTGGAAGGAATCAATTTATGCTGACGTGGACGATACTGTAGTGAATAAAATTATGAAATTGAGTTTTTTTTTCTAATTATAAAAAAAAGTAGGTGGGTGTAGCGAAAATTTCCAATATTAAATTAAATATTAAAAATTTTATAAAAATATTTAGAAATAAATTCATTTTAAAAATATTAATCACAATATTAAAATAATATTTTAATATCAAAATTTTTAAAAACTAATTGTAGCACCCGGCAAGTGAGAAAATGGAGATGTTAAAGCGAAAAATGAGATTAAAAAAGTGCAAGTGGGATGCAAATCTCACTTGCACTTTTTCCGTTGAAACATATGGTGAAAATGGGAAAAGGGTTTTTCTACTTGCACCTTTTCCTTCCTCTTTCACAAAACAAACGCGCCCTAATATGAACCAACATGATAAGCAAAATGTCAGATTCGATGAACGATTAACAATTACTCATTTAGTAACAACATAACTGTAATACTCAGATAACTAAATTCAGGATTAATATTTTAAATTTGGGTTAATAAGATGATGCAGAAAATTAGAAATTTTTATTTGTTTGTTTTGATGTGCAACCGAAATTCTCGATACTTTTGAATAAAATATTGAGTAGAATAATTTTTTTTCAATTTTTTTTTGTAATTAAGTGGTGGACATATTTTTAGCTTGATGATTTTGATATATAAATATTATCTGTATGGGAGGACACATTTATGAGTGTTAATGTTTGTATACTAAGTATATACATTGAAATGCAAAAGGTGTATACATTCTTGTACATGAGAACTAATATACATGTGTATTCATGTTAGTACTTCATGAATAATAAATAATAATAATAAAATTATAATATTAAAAGGGTTGGGTGAGTGGAGGGATGGTGTCGTGATGGGGAGAGAGTGGTGAGGGAAGTGTGTAGAAAAATCTAGGGATCTTTTTTTCGCAAGACTCTTTGCACTTCCTTTTCCGTTTCTTACTCTCGCACTGTCTTGCATTTTGAAGTGATTTATTTTCCCATTCATTTTGTTGAATCAATGCATTCTTTGAGACCCTGAAACATAAGTTCTTATTGCCACTCAATTCCTTTGACTTGTTCCTGTCAAAAAGATGCCACCTTTTTGCTTTTAAATTTGAAATGGAGCAAAGATTTTTGATGACTTTGGAGGCTAAAAACAGGAATTTTGGATCCTCTCCGGTGCCTCTTTTTTTTTTTTTTCTTCTTTGGGAAATTAAACTTCCATGCCAAATCTTAGGGTGAGGTAGCTTGATGCTGCAGCCACTGTTTTGAAATGGGGTTTGATGCTGCAAAACAAATTTTGATAAAATAAAAAGAAGAAACCCTTCTTCAAAAGTGTCTTATCCCTCTCTCCCCCCTTCGTCTCTCTCTCTCTCTCTCTCTCTCGTCTCTCGGACCTCGCCGGTGGCAAGGGCGCCGGAGCGGCGCCGGCTTCATCGAGGCGGCCGCTCTGGTGAGGCGCCGGGCGCCGGCGAGGAGGAGCAGTAGCAAGCGACTGCTGCTAAAACCCAAACGGGTTTGGGTTTAGTGGTCAACACAAACCCCCTTTAAAGATAAATTTTCATTTTAGCCCAGTAAGATTATATAAATTATTTTAGGGCCTTAAAAAATTACAAATAACACCCTGAATATTTTCAGTTATTACGTATCTAACCTTTTATATTGGTTTTGATTTTCGAACAATATCTTGGCCATCCGAAGTCGAATTCAAACGATTCTTGAGCCGTTATGATCGTGAAAACGAGCGCTACGCATCCTCTGTATTTGTATGTAGTATTAGGCATTTAAGAATTTATCGGATGCTGGTGAGTAGAAGTCCTAATTCAAGTATTGTTGTTCCCAATTCAGAAATAATTATTATTGAGAAACTATTGATAATATTGATCCAGTGGAATTAAGATATTAAAGCATTAAAAAGATGATTGTGATATTTATTGCAAAAGTGAATGGGTATTATGGAACCGAATGATGAATTACGGACGTCTTATGTATATGTATGTGAACATAACACGGGTATGATACGAAATTGTAATCTTACTATTTATAATTCGTATAGACATGATCGTTAAGTGCTTGAATACGTATTAACATGAGTGAACATAGACAAACACCGCATGAGTTATACGTTTGTGAGTGTCTGAACATGATGTATATGTTGCGAGTATTTATTAGAACTTAGAACCGAATAATTAAACACTGGGCTTTGGTAGAAATTGTTAAGTATAAATCTTCAGCTAATACCATCTATCCGTCTGTGAAGAATATTGAAGTTACTTAACCTAAAAATCGCTAAGTGGGTAAAGTTTACCTCCGATTTCATTAAATACTATAATTGCATTTGTATTGACTATTAAAATAATAATGATGTTAATTAAGTGAAGATTGATATTATATGCAAATGATATCCAAGCTGTTATGAAATTTGTAGTTATGGATAATAATAATCGGATGGTGGTTGGTTAACACCGGTGTACCCGGTGAGTAGACTAAATAGTGATAACGAAAAATCGATTACAGATCATAGATGTTTAATAATTAATAAGAGATAATTAGAAATCAATTAATGTAAAAGATTACTTTAGACACATTAACCATAATTGGATAATTATAAAATCAGTTATACTGATGCTGGTGTAAGCGTAAATCCGAGGTTGATATTAGAATTGAATTAAGCAAATGAAATTGGGGTTTTATCTTCGAGTAACTTGACATAACTGTGATATAGAAAACTCTGTTAAATGAGATACATGTAATTGATGCAGTATGATAGAAGTAACGTACTGATTAAACTATTGAAAGTTTTGTTAATATTGATAACTCAGATGGAATCAGGACATTTTGGTTAATTAGTAATTATGAACATGAACCGACAATGATGAAACTGATTAAAGTAATTGATAATGAATCGAATTAGAGCAACTGAATTCCTAACACTACCGGACATGCTTGACAAATAATTTGAATATGAAAAGCTTATTGTTAAGCTAAGTATATAGGATACTAACATATTATGTAGTATGTTAAGTATTGATCTCGTGGATACTATTTTCGTATTTGTTGTGTTTCAGGATATGTGTGTGTGTGTGTGTGTGTGCGCGTGTGTGTGCGTGTGTGTACGTGTGTGTGTGTGTATATGCTCATAACGTGATTTTGTGTATCAACTTGCACACTTGCGGCATCAAAGGTTATCGGATGGCTTACATACACACACACACATATCGATTAAGTTGTGAATCGATAGCAACTGGAAGCAATTGGATGGACAAATAACTAAGATTCCTCAAACCTGATGATAGGTGGGAAAATAATACCTTTGGACTACAACTAGTAAGTAGATATTGTACTTTTTAGCGATCAATGATTATTAATGAAAAACTACTGAATAAAATCAAGTCTGATGAAAGTCAGATAATGGGTGACTGATAATGGTGTATAAGTATCAAGTGAGTAATTAAACTGGCAAAAACCAGTTAGAGTCAGTATTGAGTAAATATGACAACTTAATATTAAGTATATCGATTAAAGATGGATAATTCGATATCAACAAAACAAATACTGATAGTATTGAACTAGTATTGTGGTACACCTACTTTATGCATCGGAGACTTTCGGGTATCTTGGTAATTGATTTATCAAAACATTAGAACCCTCTATTAGGCTTGAAAGTCACATCTTTATAGTGACACCAGTTATATCTAATCAGTAAGAGTTAAATAATTGCCTAAATAATTGAAAGTTTATGATACGGACAAAAGATTGAGCGTCGTGTCAATATGATTAGAAATCCAGTGTTAGTAAGTGATATGCGTATAAGTATGTATGCATATGTTATGCGGTTGAATTCATATGTGAATACAGATGATAATTTGGTTAGTAATTAATAGAAATAAAGAAAACTGTGAATCATTAATTATATAACCAGTAATGGTGGAATTTGGGGTTAACCTTGGGTCGTACCAAATAAAAGTACTATAATCAGTCTTCTATTGAAATAAAGGATAATTATAATATCGAAAGTGTTGATAATTCATGTGATATCAGATTGTTGTGTAACCATTACTTGTATTAGAAGGGATGAGAAATTTTCGATTCAAATAAGTTATAACCAATAGACATCCTATTTGATGATAAAATAGGTAACTAATAATGGATCCCGGAGGTTAGCTAAATGATAAAAGGTGAATACGTATTTGTTGGCCCGGAGGCCTTCCTCTCTAGTTTTGATGATGATTAACTCATGTAGTTATATTTACTAATAATCTTGTGATTTTAGTTTCAGATCATTAAGTAAGATATTAGTTGGTGATTGCTTCAAAAAGAGGAGTTTGGAAGCCTTCACTTGGTGATTCCCGTGCCCGAGCATCAAGATCACAATTAGCCATGCTCGTTGGATCACGGAGTTTGGATCGGGTCAACTTGAAGATGAAGATCGTCAAGAAGACTTAGGTATCCTAGTTTAGTGTGTTTTAGATCCATTTGTAAAGATAAGAATAGTTGATAGCTCAAGTGCACAATACACACACAAGTTTTATATTTTGAATTTGGTTTTCATGAATAGATTGATCAAAACAAGTTTACTTTGTTTTTATGTATATTAGATGTGCTCTATATACATACATGCTTACATGACTTATACAAACTTATTTTGACTATCCTATTCATGTATAGAAAAATCAAAGTTTGATAAAAATACAAGTTTTGGTTTTTGGTAAAAATGTTAAGACACAAAAATAATTTCATATGCTTGATATTTGAGCTAAACTTTTTATCACATGTTTATATATAAATGCAAAATGAGAAAACTATTTTTGGGTATTTTTACAAAAGATAAAAGAATTTTTAGAAATATTTTTAACATATGTTTCTGTCCCAGATTTGTGGCTGACAGGCCAGGTCGGCCGACCGCACGGGTCGACCGCACCAAAGGCCGGTCGACCCTTGTGGTCGACCGACGTGCACTGGCTTGTGCACGTTTGGCAGTCACAGGGACGGTCGGCCGGGCGGCCGACCGGACCAGAGAGCTTTGCTCTCTGTATCTGGGCGGTCGGCCGGGCGGCCGACCGGATTGCCCCAACGGTCATAATTCTGACCGTTGGCGGTCGGCCGGCCGGCCGACCGCTAGCCTGTCAGGCTGCCAGATCAGCCTAACGGCTAGTTTTCTGTTTGGGCTATAAATACCCCATCTCTTTGGGGATTTTGATAAGGCTTTTGACAGGAAAAATTCCAGAGTTTCTCTAGTGTTTAAAACAAGTTTTCAAAAGTATTTTTGGGCTTTAAACTTCCAAATTGGTTTTTGTGTTTTAGGGTTTGGGAAAATCAAAGAAAATAGAAATTTGGGAGATTTGTTTTGTTCTTCAATTCTATCTTTTACAAAGAGTTTTCCCAAGTGTTTTCTTTGAGTCTTTGTTTTCCAAACACCTAGTTTTTCCACTTGAGCTATATCTTCTATCATAATCTATTTAGGATCTTTGTTTGTGGAAAAGGAAAGAGGTTTGTGGTTGAGACATACCACTTATTGTAAACCCTTGATTTCTTGTGTTGCTCCCTCTTTGGTAGAGATTGAGGTTGTTGTATTGGGTTGGTGTTTGCTCCCTCTTTGGTAGAGGTTGAGGCTTGTGGTTTGCTCCCTCTAGTGAGAGGTGGAGATTGGTTGTAACCCTCTTCGGTAGAGGTGTTGGTTGTTGTTTGGCTACGGACCCACCCCTCGGTTGTGAGGCGGTGTTTGAGAGAGGAGTTCGGTACTCCTTTTGTTGTAACAAATCCTCCTCGGTGGAGGTTCCCTCGGTGGGAGATAGTGGATTGGAAATCCTTCACGGTGGTGAAGGCGGGGATGTAGAGCTAGGGGCTCGAACCTCGAAACATATCTTTGTGTTTGCGTTTGATCCATTGTCTCCTAACTCTCTTTCTTTTATTTGTGCATTGCATTATTCATATTGCCATATCATTTATACTTGTGTTGTGCCTTGCATTATTTCATATTGCTCATTCTTATATGCTTGGCTTGCTTGTGTGTGTGCCTCACTTGTACTTAACCACAAGAGCTTCATATAGCACCTCAACCCATATCTAGGGGAATCAAGAGGAGTTAGTCCAGAGCCCTTCACGGGGAATTCGGCTACACTTGTTGGTTGTATTAAGTGTGTTGCAAAATAGTTTTAAGCTTCCGCATTTAGCGCATTTAGTTCACTAGATTAGCATATCACCTATTCACCCCCCCTCTAGGTGATTTACAATTGGTATCAGAGCCTACGCTCCTAATACTTAGGCTTAACATCCTAGGAGTGAGATCCTTATTTGCTAATCTATTGTTTGCACTTGCTTGTTTGCACACTCATATAGTTTACCATGGACTTCATGACCCCACCTAGTTTTGACCCTTCTAACATTGTTGTTTGGAAGTATATGATGTCCATGTACCTAAAGACCCTAGGATTGCATGTTTTCCTTGCCGCTACCAAGAAATGCTATCTTGGTAATAACAATCATATAAGGGCCAATGCACAAGCCCTTGAGGCCATTAGAAGCACACTTCCTAAAGAATATCTTTTGCTTGCTTCTAACTTTTATTCCGCATTTGCAGTGTGGAATATGTTGACAACCACAACCACCTCCAAACTTCAATTACAAATCCAACCGGAGGAATCTAGTGGAGAATCCGACTCACAATGCTTCATGGTCCAAGAGAATGACTCCCTTGAGGTACAATCGGAAACTCAACTAGATAGTGATAGTTTTGATGCTAGTTCTTCATGTGATGATCATATTGATGCCCATGTTTTAAATGAAGAACTATCTATTGTTTGTAAAAAATTGATTGAAAAATATAAGATTTTAAAAAAAGAAAAGTCTAGGCCTTGAAAAAGAAAATATAAGTTTACATTCTATACTTAATGATGTTTTGCAAGAGAAGGTTGAGGTCTATAATGAAAGGGATTCATTGAGATCTCAACTAGACCTTGTTATAAAAGAAAATGAGCTTTTAAAATCTAAAAATGATTGTGAAACACTTTTGAAGAAAAATGAAAATTTAACTTCAAAAGTTGACTTTGTTTTAAAAGAGAATGTCGCTTTGAAAAATAAAATAATTTCTATTTCAAATGATTTAAATGTTTGTTTAAAGAAAAATGAGTTTTTGCAAAATAAGATTGATTCTCATGTTTGCCATGCTAGGGTAGTTCCATCTAGATCACCTATTGCATGTACCACCTCTTCTTTAATTGATAATGATATATCCATGCTTAAGAAGAGTGTTGATTGTTTGGGCTCCACTTTGAGCCAATGTGTTGTGGGCTATACACGTTTGGAAACTTTGTTTCGAAAGAAACAAGTTCCATCTATTATGCATGCACACACTCTACGGCATACACATGCTCCTCACGGACACCATCATCACTTGTATGCTCATGTGTACACTTGTATACATTGTGGACGTAAGGGCCACCTTGCTAAATTTTGCTATGATTGTATACATTTTCTAATTTAGCAAATAAATTTGTTTGGGTTAGGAATGATACTAACCCCCATGGACCCAATAAGATATGGGTACCAAAGACCACTCCTATTGTTTATAATGTAGGTGTGGGCTCTCACATGACGTGAGAGTAGCGGCACCTTGGAGTGGATGCGTTCCGCACTTAAAGGAGATTATTTGGATGCATCACTTTCAAGGGAAGTTTGGTGGAAAGACCACCTTGTTTTGGAGACTTGGAGAGGTGCCTTCATCGGTTTTGGTATCGATCTCTAACTCCTTATTATTGTTTACATGCTTTCCATATTCATTGTTTATAGCATGTTTTGATGTTTATAGGTTATTATGATAATGCCATGTTTATTAGATCCTTGACATGCATGTATAGCCCTTTTGAGACACCCATGTTTAATATGGACCTTTATTTTAGTGTTCTCACCTTTGTTTAGCTATCATGTTTATCATAGCTCTAATAACATGTGAATTTACATAATAATCATGTTTATGTTTATCATGTTGATTTTTATCTTGTTTGATGCTTCATGATTTGAATATATGTTTAAATGTTAGTTTTCATTAAGACTAGATATATATTTGTGCATATAGTGGGCCACAAATAAATCTATTTATGTTTGAGCTTGAATGCTTATTTGAACCCATTAATGTGCTAGTATAGTCTAGTTTTGATGATCCATGCATTTTAAACTTGTATTCCCATTTTAGATTTGTTTCATGTTTAACTTCATATATATGTCTATTTTATCCAAACTATTGTTTATACATATACATCCTTTTGAGCCACGTGCCTTCATGCATATATCTTTGTGGACTCATTGTGTTTGGATATGTATGTATACCTTACTTTGTATAGGACATACATATACCTTGAAGATTAAATAAGTTTTGATGACTTTCATGTTTTCATGTTTCAAGGAATATTGTGCTTAAGTGCTTATTTTCATGATTATGATCTTCACATCTTATTTGTACACTCTCATTTATTGTTTACTCATGTGTTTGTTTTCATGAGTCGTATTTATGCTTAATTGATTATGAGTGTTGATTATCATGTGAATTTCATATTTCATGAAAAATATTTTATTTTATTCCTTACTTGAAGGATTTCGTACTAGTTTACAAATTTTTCATATAACTAGTTGCGATATTCTTCATTTGGTAGAGTTTTTCAAACAAAGCTTATTTTCAAATCTATTTTTGAAAACCCCTACCATCTACGGGCGGTTGGATGGGATACCATGCCATGTATACCCTTCTTGAATATCTTTTAAACTTGTGCATGAATGAGTGGTAGTTATATGAGATATACACTTGATCTTATTGTTATTTCAATTGGTATCATTGAATTCTTTCAATTGGTATCAATTTTGACCTTTCTTGTATACTCATATATTTTCGTATATGTATGCTTGCATTTCAAAGAATATCAATTTCAATTGGTATCTATTTTTCATACATATATATGTTTTATTTGTGCTTATTATATCCCTATATCTTTAAGCACAAAATTTTGTTTATGTTAGTGCTTGAGCTTTAACTTTGTTTCAATTGATTAGTTTTCAATTGCTTTTCAATTGGTATCTTATTTCAAGCCTATGCATGTGTTTTGTTGGTATTTCATAAAGGGGGAGAAAATTCGATTTTCATATTTCAATTGGTATTTGTATCTCCACTCCCTTAATTTATAATAAAAAATAATAATTTCAATTTGGTATCATATGTTTCAAAAGAATAATACTTTTAATTGGTATCAAATTTGTTTTATTGAGAAAATTCAAATTTTGTTTTAAAAGATAAATTCAAAAGTTTGATTTGTATTGCCTATATGCAAGGAGAGCTTAACATCTCTTCTACATATAGATTCATGTTGAGTGTATCTTGTATTGAAGAGCTTGACAATCTCTTCTTTATGTGATACACGTGTGTAGGGGGAGCTTCACATCTCCTCTTATGCATTGCATAGTGTATGTTATGTGAATTAGGGCTTGTCATCCCTCCTTCATGTAATGTATCTATGTAGGAAAGCTTCACATCTTCCTCTTCATGAATGTATATCGCATATATCATTTATCTATTGATCTTTGTTTACTTTCAATTGGTATCAAGATGCTATTTTGACATATTTTCTATTGATACCTTAATTGATTGTCACCCTATTTGGTTTTGTTTTTGTTTTAGACAAAAAGGGGAGAACATTTTTTATTAACCCTTTGTTGATTCATTGTTTCGAACAAAAAAAGGGGAGAAAAATTTTATTGATTTAGTTTTGCCTTTACCCTTTATTGATGATTGATTCTTTGTATTAAAATGGGTGAGAAGATTATTGTTTTGTTTTGGTTTTTACCCCTTTATTGATGATTGACAAAAATGGGGAGAATTATTTGAGAGTTTAACATGCATATATAAACCAAAATCCTTTTAATATGCATGATTGGTACAAGTTTTATATATGCATATTTATGTTTTGCATATATTAAGTTTAATTTAGTTTAATTTTAATTGGTATCTAGAACATGTTTTTTTTGAACATTTCATTGGTATCTAGAGGCTTTTATTGTTTATGCATATACATACATTTATGTTTTTAGAGCCTTCATTGCATATTCATTATGTTTATTTGTTTATGCATGAGTTAAGGGGGAGCTTCTTTGAAGCTTAACTTAATCCATGCATATATAACTCCATGAGTTTTGTCATCATCAAAAAGGGGGAGATTGTTGGCCCGGAGGCCTTCCTCTCTAGTTTTGATGATGATTAACTCATGTAGTTATATTTACTAATAATCTTGTGATTTTAGTTTCAGATCATTAAGCAAGATATTAGTTGGTGATTGCTTCAAAAAGAGGAGTTTGGAAGCCTTCACTTGGTGATTCCCGTGCCCGAGCATCAAGATCACACTTAGCCATGCTCGTTGGATCACGGAGTTTGGATCGGGTCAACTTGAAAATGAAGATCGTCAAGAAGACTTAGGTATCCTAGTTTAGTGTGTTTTAGATCCATTTGTAAAGATAAGAATAGTTGATATGCTCAAGTACACAATACACACACAAGTTTTATGTTTTGAATTTGGTTTTCATGAATAGATTGATCAAAACAAGTTTACTTTGTTTTTATTTATATTAGATGTGCTCTATATACATACATGCTTACATGACTTATACAAACTTATTTTGACTATCCTATTCATGTATAGAAAAATCAAAGTTTGATAAAAATACAAGTTTTGATTTTTGGTAAAAATGTTAAGACACATAAATAGTTTCATATGCTTGATATTTGAGCTAAACTTTTTATCACATGTTTATATATCAATGCAAAATGAGAAAACTATTTTTGGGTATTTTTACAAAAGATAAAAGAATTTTTAGAAATATTTTTAATATATGTTTCTGTCCCAGATTTGTGACTGACAGGCCAGGTCGGCCGACCGCACGGGTCGACCGCACCAAAGGCCGGTCGACCCTTGCGGTCGACCGACGTGCACAGGCTTGTGCACGTTTGGCAGTTACAAGGACGGTCGGCCGGGCGGCCGACCGGATTGCCCCAACGGTCATAATTCTGATCGTTGGCGGTCGGCCGGCCGGCCGACCGCTAGCCTGTCAGACTGCCAGATCAGCCTAACGGCTAGTTTTCTGTTTGGGCTATAAATACCCCATCTCTTTGGGGATTTTGATAAGACTTTTGACAAGAAAAATTTCAGAGTTTCTCTAGTGTTTAAAACAAGTTTTCAAAAGTGTTTTTGGGCTTTAAACTTTCAAATTGGTTTTTGTGTTTTAGGGTTTGGGAAAATCAAAGAAAATAGAAATTTGGGAGATTTGTTTTGTTCTTCAATTCTATCATTTACAAAGAGTTTTCCCAAGTGTTTTCTTTGAGTCTTTGTTTTTCAAACACCTAGTTTTTCCACTTGAGCTATATCTTCTATCCTAATCTATTTAGGATCTTTGTTTGTGGAAAAGGAAAGAGGTTTGTGGTTGAGACATACCACTTATTGTAAACCCTTGATTTCTTGTGTTGTTCCCTCTTTGGTAGAGGTTGTTATATTGGGTTGGTGTTTGCTCCCTCTTTGGTAGAGGTTGAGGCTTGTGGTTTGCTCCCTCTAGTGAGAGGTGGAGATTGGTTGTAACCCTCTTCGGTAGAGGTGTTGGTTGTTGTTTGGCTACGGGCCTACCCCTCGGTTGTGAGGCGGTGTTTGAGAGAGGAGTTCGGTACTCCTTTTGTTGTAACAAATCCTCCTCGGTGGAGGTTCCTCGGTGGGAGATAGTGGATTGGAAATCCTTCACGGTGGTGAAGGCGGGGATGTAGAGCTAGGGGCTCGAACCTCGAAACATATCTTTGTATTTGCGTTTGATCCATTGTCTCCTAACTCTCTCTCTCTCTTTTATTTGTGCATTGCATTATTCATATTGCCATATCATTCATACTTGTGTTGTGCCTTGCATTATTTCATATTGCTCATTCTTATATGCTTGGCTTGCTTGTGTGTGTGCCTCACTTGTACTTAACCACAAGAGCTTCATATAGCACCTCAACCCATATCTAGGGGAATCAAGAGGAGTTAGTCCAGAGCCCTTCACGGAAAATTCGGCTACACTTGTTGGTTGTATTAAGTGTGTTGCAAAATAGTTTTAAGCTTCCGCATTTAGCGCATTTAGTTCACTAGATTAGCATATCACCTATTCACCCCCCTCTAGGTGATTTACAGTATTATGATTAGGAAAAGCGAATACTGGTACTACGAATCAGAGCTTGACTGGTAAAATATTGAGATCATTAAGTTGTATGCATTATGTGTGTGTTTGGTACTTTTTAAATATGATAAGAAATGTGCATAAGTATGTATATAATATCATTTATTATATTGGAGGAAGGGACCGGGTTGAACCGGAGGTGATCGAAGGGGAGTATTGTTGTTATTTATTGTACCAGAGGAAAGGACCGGTTTGAACTGGAGGTGATCGAAGGGGAGTATTGTTGTTATTTATTGTATCGGAGGAAGGGACCGGGTTGAACCGGAGATGATCGAAGGGGAGTGTTGATATTATTTTATTGAAGTATGTTTAAATGTATATTTGTGACATCCAGTATATGGATGTGGTTAGTTATGTCATCCAGTATATGGATGTAGTTATTTATGTCATCTGGTTTATGCATGCGGTTATTTATGTCATCTGATACATGGGTGTGGCTCATTATGATATCCGGTATACGGATAAGATTGTTTATAATATCCTAATTATGGATGATAATAGGTGCAGTACCTAGTACATACATATGATTGTTTATGATATCTGAGTTAAGGATGTTAATATGTATGGCACCTAGGGTATGCATGTAGTTGTTTATGACATCTGGTAAATAGATTGTTGTGACATCCAGTATATGGATGTGAGTGTCTCGTTCTTCTTCATGTATGAAAACACAGTTATAATTGTAGGTCAAGTATTGTATAATTCTTGATACTGTATGTGAATAAAATTAGTCATGTGTACCCAGAAGAATACATATAGAAAGTATCAGATAATAGAAAGAATTTATGAATCATTAAGTTGTGGTATCCACCATAAGTAAGAAAGTATCGAAACTGATTCTTGATATTGTTCAACTGCATCATACTTGAATTATAATGGTACTATAATACAAAGTCTATTTTGACTGATTTCACTCACTGAGCTGGTGAGCTCACCCCATCACAAAATGATGTTTTCAGGTCACGGTAAGACGAAGGTCGGACTTAGAGCTGCAAGGATATTCTCTTGAGATGACGTCTGTATTTATT